>JAOYRR010000034.1:0-129036 GCA_038994665.1 Podotricha telesiphe
TTAAATGAAATAATTAGTGAAAATATTTAAATCAACGAATGGCTATTATAATTGTTTTGTTGATAGCAATTAATGTTACTGCTAAATATGTCCCGAGTTTAATATTATAGAACTATGTTACATAGTTCTATAATATTAAGCTCGGGACAGACAAAGCTTAAAAAAATCTATGTAATTAGGATTCAGTAGAAATACACAATATTTTGTCTATATACGCACAAGTTTCATATGCGCAATTAAGTTGTATACCGTACATTGTATTTGATTATTGATACTATTGTTACTTCACGAATATATATAAATAAATATATATATATATATAAAACTAGCGACCCACTCGCAGCTTCGCCTGCGTAAACTACACGTGTCGTACACACTAAACTATTTAATTTTTTCACCGTCCTTCGTTTTCATTTAAATCACAACCTTTGCTTAAATTTGTAATTTTTATGGTTGTAACTTCTTAATTTATGAAGAGATTGAAATCAAAGAAACACTAAGTAAGTTTACCAAAATACAATAGTCAAAACTGTATTTAAAACGGTTAAGCCGTTTCTGAGATCAGCGTGCACAAGCACACAGACAAACGGACAAACAGAAAAGAAAATTAATAATCATTGTTTTGGGTTCTATTATATTGATAAATGGTATATATAGATAGCCCCTGGGCCCCAATAGTATCTTTTTCATATATCTTCCATGTACAGACAGCGGTCAGATACATTTTAATTATATGTATAGATATAGATATATGAAACCTACCTACATCAGATAAGGATTTTTTCAAATATATACTGCATATTATGTACTAAATACACATGTGTTATGTACTTAAACATTAAAATGTCGTCTACAGACATTCAATTAACATATGCTGGCCCCATTATTACACATTAAAGTATGTAAATTATTCTAAGCGTACTGCAAATCCCATACCAAATAGTTATTTGTTTGAAATAGAAAAACAATTTACGTTATTTCAATATAAAAAATTATGTCTCGATGCACTCGTAGCACAACATGAGGGTGCATTCCGCATAGTAAAGAGGTGATATTCAGAAATTTTTCCTTTTGTAATGTTTTTTATAAACAGCTTCAGTTACAACGCATATATTATATTAAGTGCGGCATTTAAATCTATTTTCTTTATCATTTCAACTTATTTATAGTTTTAAGGAAACTATATATAACTGAAATTAGTACAGCTTCTTTCGATAATAATCCTACTAATTTAAAATCGGGTCGTGATATATAAATCTAAAACGCCTCATAGCATAATTAATATTGGGACTATAGTTTTTTGTGCTTCATGTACTTTACTTTAACATAAAGAACATTATTATTATTTTTGTTTAATATCATTAGTAGATACTAATATTTTTTGAACAACTAACAACTGTCATTTGTAGACTTCTTTCTATTTCTTTTATTTTATGGAGACAAAAAATATAAAATAAAACTTCATCATTTCATATGTATGGTGTTTGCGCAGCGGGGCGTTGTGCCATTCTTCTACACTTATCTTAAATTGAAATTTTCTTTATCTTTACATATCACACAACTTACTAAAGTAAATTCTGCTCGTTCATTCCAATGTAATTGTTAACAGTGAAAGCTCCAGGAGTAATAGAGCTGGACACAGTTTGTCCATTGACCCGCATACTGACGTACAAATGCTGCCAGATATTGCCATCTGCTTGTCCCAAGGACCAACGTGTTGATACATATCGGTCTCCTGCCATACTGAATTTTGGTAAAGCTATAGGAACCCATCCATTGGGTTGTTGACGATGCTCTTCCTGCAGAAATAGATAGTTGTTATAAAACGTTGTAGTTACATACTTAACGCGACAGCTTTGGGTTAGAGTACCGCTTGAGGGAATGTCCCTATTTCTCCGGTCTTTCCGGTTGATTCAAACAACGAACGAAGTAGCGCCACAAAAATAAGAAGTATCCAAGAAAAATATCAAATAGTTTAGTTACCTCACATTGATTCGTAACAATATGACATATTCTAAGCACTGTATAGTTTTGTCTTCTATTCAGCCAATGTACAGCGATTTCAGTAGTCGTCGGCCAAATTACACCGCCTAAGATATGATCCTCAGTCACAATTTCTGGCGCTTCCAAAGTTGTAAAATTTAAAGTATTCGCTAGAGTACTTAGATCTATCACGCGAAGAGTCACCGTAGGATTAGTGCGACCAACCTGAAAAAAATATATTGTTAATAACATTTAATGAAATTTATATTTATAAAATTTATACAATTAAATATATGGAATTTAGTAATTTATTTAGATATTTATTTCAAACGATACGTGCGATGTTAATTGTTATACATACCGCACAGTACATTTTGACACGCAAGTAGTTTAAGTGCATATATGCTAAAATGCATACAGTATAGTATGGTAACACGTCAATGAAGAAACTACCTAATTAGTCTGTATCATATATATTTTTCTCTTATTTAATAAATAAACACACCAGTCTAATTGTGACAGTATCTTTTAGGATTTATTTAGCAGCTTAATGTATCATCAAGCTTACTTTTAAGAGTTTCCATATAATATGAATAAGAGCAACAACGATCTATTCATAATTTAACGAAAGAAAATCATATATTTATATATATATATATATATGATTTTCTTTCGTTAAGTATTAATAATTCTTCTATATATATATATATATATATATATATATATATATATATATATATATATGCATTTGGTATACGATATCAAAGCACATTGCATATTGATGCATTTCATGATATGCTATTGCTTGGCGGTCTGCATATACATGTAAGATACTAAGCTATAGACAATGTATTGCAATTCTACAGTCAAAGTGAAAAGTCTCATGATGAAGCTTAGCTCAATTTTTCACCTCAATTTTTTTTAAGAAATGTATGTATGTAGATGTACCAATTCATTAAAGTATTACAAGTTAGGCAGTTATAATATAATAAACAAAAGCTCTCTTAAAATAGGTAGCCTTAATTCTAGCTTTTGCCTTATGCCATGTGCGTATCCGTTATAAGAAAAAAAAACATACTCATAAAATATTCGTATAAAAAATACTAAACGTATAAAAATTTAACGCAGCGGGATCTGAACCCGTGCCTCTTGAAAATCGTTGTTTTGTATTTACAAGGTGGCGAGAGTTTCCATATAATATGAATAAGAGCAACAACGATCTATTAATAATTTAACGAAAGAAAATCATATATATATATATATAAAAAATACTAAACGTATAAAAATTTAACGCAGCGGGATTTGAAACCGCGCCTCTTGAAAACCGTTGAACGTTTTCTAAATATGTCTTTTTCAATTTCCTAAAAGTGCGATTAACACTTTAAAAAATAAATGTTAAAATACTAACTTTTTGTTTTATTTTGTAATATTTAAAGGACGAATATAGCAATACAAAAATGAAATATATGTACATAAATTAGTCAAAACATTTTAAGCAAGGTCTAGCAATAAGTACCTACATATCTATTAAATATTTAAATTTATTCTCCATACACTACAACACCAATAAATACAACTTGGTAACAAAAAATATATGTACTACATGAGTGTAAAAACATTGTCAAATATAATTACAGTTTGAATTTTTGCGATGAGCCATACAAAAAACCTATATGTGTAGCTACACCAAATATGTACAGCTTATTCAAACGTAATATTTTTTGTCCATTTACGGCTATCCCATATGCTACGTTACAAACAGTACTTTTACGATATGACGAAAGTTTGTAGGTAAGTGGATTATATGTTAGTACATATAAATATCATATAATTTGGGAATATAAGGGTGAAATATGTACATCATTAAGTATATGTAAAAATTATATTAACCTGTGTTCAGTAATTTTGTATAATGCGAGTACCATCAGACTAATAAACAAAGTTTTTTTTATTGCTTGTTTTTTGTTTCCTTTGTAACAGAACTTTCATATACGCTATATGAAATAAATACATACTTGAGTACAGCCACGAGTTCGCCACCTTGTAAATACAAAACAACGATTTTCAAGAGGCACGGGTTCAGATCCCGCTGCGTTCAAATTTTTATACGTTTTCTAAATATGTCTTTTTCAATTTCCTAAGTGTGTTATTAACACTTTCAAAAATGTTAAAAAAATTCAAAACATATTAAAATATCTGTCCACTCTGCAAATTACAAGGAAAGTTTAAAAATTTTACCTTAGGGTACTTGAGGTCAACAAGTTCAGGGTATAAATCGTCTGGATCAGACTTTTCTACGAAATAATAATATTGGTAACTCTCCACCAAAGTATCATTGTAGCTGGCGAAAGCTAAGTATGTACCGTCTGGGGAGAACCAAGTGGCTTGGCCTGTGTACATAACATCCTCTGTAACATAAAAATATAATTATTATGATGTTTACTTAATTTAACTATTAACTAGAAACTTAGATTAGCTTGAATGGTTTTTAAGAGGCGCGGGTTCAAATCCCGCTGTGTTCAAATTGTTATACGTTTTATAAATATATGTTATATTAAGAAACTTAGGATTATTTTAACAAACAAAATATTATATTACTATATAAAAATTATCCTGGCTAATTGGACAGTAACCATTGTGGTGCAGTCGACCTGCATTTAAATTCTAGTTTCGAACCCCACTCATAGTAATAATTTTATTTAAACTACTTTTATTTTCCCACTCTGGCTATGCAAAACGAGGCGTTGGTTGCCGTACTAAACAAAATGGATATCGGACTGTTTTTACATAAATAATCATTAGCATTATTTAAAAAAAAGAATGACACAATACAAAATATTACCTTCATAAACCCAGTCAGCGTGCCCATTGTATATAACACCAGGTATACCATCTGATGTGATTTGTATAGATTGATTAGTGTTCTCTGGCAAATAGTACACATTGTTATCTAATACATAAGCTAAAGAGTGACCACCGCCGAAAATGCAAAGTTGTAGACGTTGATGTCCTGCGACATACGTCACGTTACTATATCAATAAGAAAAAAGTATTATTAATATACATATAGCAATTATTCTTACAGAATATATAGCTTTAATAAACAATATTCATATTTTATCCTTTTTTAGAAGCTGTAGATGGTATTATCTTATATCATAAGTTACCTTTAAGAATATTAATTTGATTACTCCATTTCTTTTTTTAAGCTTCACGCTATTTCTTATATAGCAGGTTATTCAGCGGCAAACTGGTGCCAAGACACTCAGGACACAACACTCAACCGAAATTCAGCTGCGCTTTCATTTACCAGAGCGGAGAAATTAAAATAATTAAAATATAATCATAATTCTAAGTTAGTATCGAACTCGCAACCACTAGCGTTGGCTGTCAGACGGTGTCCCGCAATACCAAGATAGCCCTTTATATTAGTTATTATTAATCTATACTATAAAAATACAGACGATAAAAACATTAATATCAGTAGCACATTCTTCTTTTTCTCTTCGTAAACTGCCAACATTTAATGTCTTCTGTAATAATACGAGTACCGTGTAGAAGTGCAAAGTTTTACTTACGCAGTTTCTATTTCATAAAGCGCGAACTTTGCAGTTGTTGAGTACCTATATACCTGAAATAATAGTTTTCATTTGTAGTTTATTATTAATATATATGATACGTAATAACTTGACAATATAACAAGTTTTGGTATCAAATTAAAATATTTACGAATATCTGGAGGATTATATTTATCTGGCTGAATTTATCTTTATTTGTATTTTATAGCCGATCATAATTGTTGATAAATGTGCTAAGATAACAGATATTCAGACTTTTTGGTATTTTTTTTTACATTAGAACGATTATTTAAATGGAACTATAAAATTTACTTACAGATTGAACTTCACTAGGAGCCAATATGAATTTTCTGTCAGCAGACAATATTGGGTTTGAAGTGTTCAAGAAACTCTGCAAAGGCAATTACCTGATTATTAGTTTTTAAAGCATATTTTTTTTAAATATGCAATTAATTATGTAGCATTATCCTATATAATATGTAAAGTCTCTCAGTTTCAATCAGTCAGTCTAGAAAATGAAGTCCAATATGTTATGATAAAGTTTTGACAAGATATATAAACGACGTAAGCTTGTAAAATTTTATAGTACTAGATAAATTTAATTACTATAATAGGTATGTTTTAATGATTTTTGACATATAAACTGAAAATAACATTTTGGTTTCGTAATGAAAATTTGAATCAAATTTAAATAAGATAATTTCTTAAGAAAGTGGCAAAAATATGGATTTAAGAGGCTCAAAATCTTCAAATATGCGAAAATCTAAGCATACGACCATTTTTTTCCAGCAACCAATTAATTACAAAGTTAATTAATAAAAAAAGAACTCATTTTACTAATTAATTTTTAGATCATACCATGAGTTCCCCGGACACGAGAACGTTGCTAGTGAGTGTAGATACATCATAAACGTAAATCCCAGACACACCAGGAATTGTGTAGGAAAACTCAGTATCTGCAATTATTACATTATTTAAAGAAAAAAATATATCATATTTTTAGAAAACGTATAAAAACTATGAACATATATTTTAAAATTTTGCTGGATTCGAACCCGCATCTGTCTGAAACCGTCCAAAAAAGCGCGGGTTTGAATTTCGGTGAGTCATATATTTTCATACATTTTCTAAAAATGTTTTTAAATTTCCTAAATGTGTGAATAGCACTTGAAAAAGCAAAAAGAAATATTCATATATAAACTGATAGTTGTGTACAGATATAAAAAAAACAAACTATTGTATAAGGAAAGGTAATAAAGTAGTGCGTTATTGGATCGTTTAAATGCCACTTTTTGTGTTATATAATTTTACAACGTCAATTAATAATGTAACTAATTATTTTCTTGTATCTATCTAGGCACTTACTTATTAGTCATGAGCCGACTTATGAACGTAACACGTTCGTAGAAAAAGACATATTTAGAAAACGTATAAAAATTTGAACGCAGCGGGATTTGAACCCGCGCCTCTTGAAAACCGTTCAAGGTTCGTAGAATAAAAAAATTAAATGTCACGTCATTCTGATGTCATATTTTTACATCACATTACTAATTTGACACTATCGTGGTAGTGGCGATGTGAGTGACTACATATCGTGATAATGGGCTTAATCCCCATTCGAAGGAACGTTTCTTTTTTTTTTTACTTGCACACCTAGAGTAGAGTAGTCAGAGAGAGCCTAGTGTCAAGGCACTCCATTCTCTACTTTCCAACCGAAATCGAGACGTTCCCCAGGTTTTGCCCGTAATAGGGTAATTGTATGTTGAGTGGCAGAAATTAAAGCTGCGCTTTGTCTTACCAAAGGTGGTAACAGGAATAATTTAAATTGAGTGTGGATCTAATCCCCGATCATCGCATTGGCACTCTGAATATGCCACTGCCCCACGATAGCCACTAACGTTTATATGTATTCAAATAATTTCATTCTGATTAGATAGTCTGTAGTTGGATTCTGATCACACAATGTCTCTAAAACATTGGTTTAGAGAAAAAGAATGAACAATAGGTTTATAGTTTATACTAGATACCCTGCATATCGTGAAGATAATTTATTATTAAATAAAAGTACCAGAAGTGGATAGTGTACGAGGTACAATACTAATTACCAGAAATCCATGTTCCATTGAAGCCTTTTTGCGAGAATTGTCCAGTCACAAACTCCTCCATCGTAAAGGGATTTTGAGCTGCTACTGCCGCTACCACTGTAGCCCATACCAGCCAAGTGCGCATCTTATAAAAGAATATAATCTGAGTTCTCTAATAGCAAAGCATCAATGGATTTAAAGGACTAACAGCAGAACATTTTTAGAAAACGTATAAAAATTTTGAACGCAACGGGATTCGAACCCGCGCCAGCTAAGCCATGCTTTCTACATTCTTTCTACAGCTGCGTCAAAATTGTTATACGCTTATTTTATTACAACTTATTTTAAAAGTGCAAAGATTACGAACAATCGTTTGGCAAGAGAGAATTCTATTTATTAAATATTTTTAAGTGTATAAATAACACTTTAAAATGCTAAAAGGAGTAACAGCATAAGGAAAAAATGAATCGATAACTTTTTTACAGTTTATAAAGAGTTGGTAAAGCAACACACAAAGCAAAACTCTTGTTTATCATAGAAGCTTGTCTCGAATGAGGATGGAAGCAAAATAATTAGTAAAATACAGTAACGATTAGATTGACCAACGTATTGAATATCTGAAATAATAATATATATTGAGACTATCGTGGCGCAGTGGCACAGCGATGATCTGAATTATAAATTTATAATATTTTATGTTTTTTAAAGATAAAGTGAACACCTATAGCAAAATGCAAATGAATACCGGACCAGTGGCGATTGGCTATGAATTAAATTAATAGTTGTGAATTCAATCTTACTCAGAGGATATTTACTTATATTAATATAGATACTAACTATTGTAAAGTAAGTACTTATTTGCATAAGCAACTGTTGTAAATTAATCATGTATTTGATAATTAAGTTAGAAAATTAACATATTACTTTGGAAGTTTTATAATTCATACAAAACTTATTATTTTAACTTAACTTACCATTTTATTTAAATATCCACTCTCTGCATTGGTCGACGGTAGTAATCCGCCAACACAACTGCCTTGTTACATATCAATCTTATCCCATTGATAACTAAATATCTCTTGATAAAAGATAATTGTACAAATTATTAAGACTGCTATATTAGGTAGATAATGATTTAGATTATTGTGTCATATATGTAGTACCAAACGTGATTAAATTATTAGGTTCAATATACACTATGTGAATTACTTGTAATTACACAAAAATATTTCTTTTATTTTAAAGCATCTCTATCAATCGTGTGGCAAATGGCGGAACACTAAGTCGCATATAAATAAAACTCTAAGACACTCAGTTTACCACTTGCCGCTTTTTGTCGGAATTCGAGATTGCGATGAAGTAGCGGAACTCAACGACGCATTTCTTTCTTTTCAAAGTGGGCAAACGAAAACAAGTATATTGAAGAATCCTCCTAGCGAGGATAGAATGTACAACCATGGCGCTTATAGTGAGACGCTGTGCCACTACGCCACGATGGCATAAAAATACTATTACATCATATTAAAGAACAGAACCGGAACTGAAGGAGATAGGTGAAGCTAAAATATTTAATATATTAATAGTTCAGATTTATTTACAATCTACACATCGAATATGTAACTTCTCTTGACTTTTCTTCTTCATACTACTAACTGTATATAATAAAGACAATCGTCGAATTCTTACGTTTGGTACAAATAAGTAGCCCAAGATACTACTTCATATCAACTATCTGCCAGTGAAAGTCCCGTCAAAATCGGTCCAGCCGTTCTAAAGATGAACCGAAACACACAGACGTTTATTTATTTATTTATATAGATGAAATAAAACAATTAATACTGAGGAAATATTTATTAGACATCAATGGATTTATAATAATTACGCTGATAATTCATACAATTTTAAACAATTCAGACAGTATAACCTGATACAATTTCCAAAAGACCGATCCAAATATAAACTCCACGCGGTCATTCATCCAGACAGCAGCACGAGTTCTCGTTATGTTTCTTCGACGTCTATTCCTTCTTAGTTCATTAACTAATCTTATTAATATAAATAATAATTTTTGTTCATTGTCTTCCGAAATATTCTAACGACTCGAAATTGGCGTTGTGTGGATAATTTTAAAACGCACAACTAGCCTGCTGATTTCACGATGTGACCCAACACTAACTCTCGGACCACTTTCATGAGCAATCAGCAATCATCAATTGTAGCCCATTTACCCGACTGCGGCACGCAAAGGGCATTCCATTGTGGAGATCCAAAATGTCTGCCTCGATCAAGCGACTGCGATACTCCAACGATGAATTAAATCATAGGATTTCTTCCAAGTGTGCCTTTCTATAACATTTCGTACAAATAAGTTGGTTTGCTTTCAGCTTCGTAATACCTTTCGCAAGCTCGTATATATCTCCTTTAAACCTATTCAACTTAGTGACTATACAAACTAAAGTTATGTATTAAGCAATATTTTACTTAGAATTTTTAATTAAATTGCCAATGAAAACCTGAAAAGGAATGTCGACATCGCGACAAAGCATTAATATATGAAGGATTATAATGTCACGTGAATCGTGTGGGGAAAAGTGCATGTGGTATGGGTGTTATTTTATGAAGTCAGTGTATCCATGTGTGATTGCATGTGTTGTGTGTTTATGTGTGTGTGTGTGTGCATGTATACTTATGTATGTGTGTGTGTATAGTGTATGTATGGGTTGTAGACGGACCATGCTAGTGTCTGCGGTGGGTACGACGCAGCTCCTGGAGCCGCCGCTCATGGTCGGCCATGTGTTGACGTCGTTGCTCCTCTTTTACTGCTATCTGTAAAACAAATTGAACATTTATTACATTTAAACAAACATATTAATTATGTTAGTCATAAATTTTTTAAAGTAATCAAGCTATATAAGTTGTGGAGACACATTTAAATAGTAGAAAGAAATAGTATGGCAAGGCAAGTTAGCCACACAAAGCAAGTTGGTGGCGACAACTAACACAATATATTAAGTATATAAATTAAAGTGGGGATTAAATAACTCATAGTAATATCATTTATTTTTTTCTTGCCATTTAGACAAAACACAATAACAAGCTACTTGCTTATATTTCAAAATGTAAAGAAAAATTTTTACTCAGCATTAATTAAAATTAACATTATTATATTGGGTAATTTGATAGACTAATATAAATTATTAGCTACACAGAACATTTTGCCAATAAAATTCTTTTGTTGACACTACACACTGTGGTGTCACATCTAATTCATGCAATGCTCATAGGTTTGATTTTCACTTGTGGATGCCTGTCTAGACAAGAGTCAATTCAAGCCTAATTTATTAAAAATGGGAAGAAATTATGCCTAATTAGCATTATGGTACTTTTAGAAATAAAAAAAAATATATAATTGTTATACATAATATATTTCAAAAATAAAGTTTTTAAATCATTCTTACGGTTTCAGCCGATAATGGTAGCCAGTAAATACAAGGAGTTGTTTTTGTTTTTCTAAATAAGTCATCCAACAGCTTTGCAGGTGCCTCATCCTCTTTTTTCTTAAATTTACGTGCTGAAAAATAAAAAAATATAAATTTTAATTCTTCAAATACATTTTTACACAAAATTAAAATAGCGTATCAAATTATCTTGTTTAAATTACAAGGCTCAGGGCTTCTTTCAGGAGTGCGATGTCGTCGTTTTTCCAATGCTGCTCGTTCCTCTTTTAATATTTTATCTTGGTGTATTGGCTCCTTGTTCTTGTCATTTTTACCAACATCCCATTCACGCATAGAGGTTTGCTTTCTTTCCCATGGCCTTTCCTAAAAATAATTATAAAATGTATAACAGGTTTATTAGCATAGTAAAAGATATTATTTGAATAAAAATATTTTTCATACTTGTGTATAATATACATAATTCAATATCTTAAGTAATGTGACTGCATCAACATATTATTTACTTTCTGACAAATTCCTGTTAAATTGCTAAGTTAATAATAATAACATTATTTTTACAAAGAGAAGAACATAATCATATAAACATTTTTTCTTATTTACCAATTCTCCTTTTTCCCTTTTCATATCTTGTTCTCGAAGCCAGTCTTCCACAGTTCCAGGAATGGTTGAATGTTGAGCATTATCTGTATCTTCATTAGCTATTGCTTTATCAAAATCTTCCTGTGTTGAAAAGTCTACATGCAATGTCTTGGGATTTGAGACTGGCCACGTTACTCCATGCAACGCATGTCTTGTTTCAACAGCTTGTCTAAAATTAAAAATTTACTTTATTTAAAGTACAAAGTAAAACAAGAATATTAAATAATCCAAATTATTTTTTTTACTTACTCTTCTCCTTCATATTTAACAAAACATTTTGATTTGATCCTGTCAATCCAAAAACCATTTTCCACTATTCTGCCAGTTCTTTGCAATAAGTTTTTTAGTTGAGGCAATGTAAATGGCCTCACTAAATTGGTTATGTATAGAATGCTTGACTGCTTGTGTCTTGGGGGACTAGGTGGTCTAGTAATAATACTGTCATTCTCTTTAACAATTGAAATCTTTCTTGTAGATGCAAGGTTTGTTTCCCTAAGCTTAACATTCTCCTTATCCCCAGGCTCTGTTTTTTGATCCTTATTATTAACTTCAATATGTTCGGTATTATCAATAATAATTTTAGGCAACACTGGTCTATCAATTTTTTCATGCATGTCTACTCGTTTATGCTTTTTTTCTTCAATTACTTCATCAAATTCAACAGGTTTCACATCTGGTATAATTTCTTTAAGAACATCAGTGGAAATTGTTATTGATTTTTGAGTTGATAGTTTACTAGGTCTAGATCCCCACCTTCGTTTTCTATTAATTACTATAGGTGCTCCTTGCTCATTGTGAACTTCAGTATTTTGTTTATTGTTACCTTCAACTTTTTTGTCCTTATTTGTCTTGTCATCTTCCTTACTGGCTCCTTCTTTAACTGAATCCATTGAATTAGTTGGTTCTTTTTCAGGTTCTATACTTATAGTGCTCTCTACAACATCATTTTGATTAGTAGTTATTGTATCTTCATTATTAGATTCTGTGTTCCCTGTAATTTCACTTGAATTCTCATTTTTACTTACCTCACTTATTACCATATTGCTATTATCTTTTTCCTGATCTAACCTTGCTTTGGATTCAGTTTCCTGAAATTCAGTCATGCTAATTTCTGATGATTCACATCTGCTATCTTCAGCATGTAATTCTAAAATTTCAGACTTTTCAGCTGATAAGCTCCTTTTTCTCTCTGGACTCCTTTTTTTTGGAGACGAACTTACAACTTCATCATTATCTTCAACAGGCTTTGGTGAAACAACAGTTGTGTCAGCATCAGATGGTTTTTCTTGTTTATTAGTATCTGATGGCTTGTCTACCTCATTTGTTGTTGGTACATCTTCATGACTGACCTCACTCTCTTTACATTCAGTTGATTCTACTTTGTTTTCTTCTTTAGTAGTGGACATGGGTGTCTCATCAGTAATTGGTTTATTTGATTCAGTACTTTCAACTACATTGGTAGTATTAGTAGATTCAGGCTCAGCAGCTGAGGGAGCTTGTGACTGAACTTCTACGTCATCATCTCCCTTACTTGTTTCTGCTGCATCCTTCGATTCTGTCAATTTTTTAGAACGGTGTTTTGATTTCTTTTTCTCCTCTCCCTCTACACTTTGAGTGTCACTAGAGCTAGTAGCACGAGAATGCTTCCTTTTACTTCTAGGTGATCTGTCTGCTCTTTCCGGAGTGGAAGGCGGACGAGCAAGACAAATTTTTAATTTTTGGATTTCACCAACATCACCTGAAGTTTCTGTTGCTTTAACATGCCAAACTTGCTCCTGAGACTCTTCGGGACTATCCTCTTTTATAGATTTTGGCGGGATGGCTTCTGTTTGGCTAACCTCGCCAGTTTCTTTTGGAGCATTATCTTCGGCTGACCCACTTTCTGACGATGAAGAATGCTTGCGACTTCGGCGCGATCCTTTACGCTTCACTTTTTCAACTTTTTCCTTTTTGTCTGGGGAAGATTTTTTCTTACTGGCGGTGCGTTCACTTTTACGACGCATTATTGTGAAAAAATGTGTTTATAAAAACCAAATAATATTATTATATATTAAGGAATATGAATAGTGGCGTAATTTTCAAGACAACAATCACTTAATTAGCAAACTAAGCTTGCAGAGATGTGATCAATGAAAACCAATACGCCAGTCAAAAGGTAGACATGTTGAAATTTAATGAACCACAGATAACAAAACGAGCGTGAAGTTTAGCAGATTAGCTCAAATACAAATATGACATTAAAAAGAAAAAATCATAATTTTTATATGGCCTGTATTTGCAAATATCATATATCATATAAATCTGTATCATTGGATTAAAAAATAATAAGTGATTATTAATTTACTTAAAAAACCTTTTTTATATTTATGTTGATACTTATTGCATCACAGAGTATCACCGCAGACACTCATGAAAGCTGATGATACAGAATATCATCACAGAGATCATAAGTAGTAAAGGCCGTAGCATTATATAAAATTAATATTAACTATATACAAATAAGAGATTAGAATTAAAATAATAACAACAATACACTTTCCGTTTCAAATATATAAAAAAAGGGGCACGTCTTTTTTATAATCTATATTATTGTCTAATGACGTTCGCTAATCGCTTGCGTCGGCGAGAGCTTACTGCCTGTCATTGTTAAAAATGAACCCTTTTCGATTTCTTTTATAATTTTTAAAACAAAGCTGCCGATGTAACTTTACTATGTTGAGGTACGCTGTTATCTTAAATATTTGTTATATAGTAAATATTCTGTTGATTAACTAAATATCATTAGTACATTCATTCCTTTTGTTTCAGATACTATGGACTTTACAAGTCACATTAGCGGTTAGCCCGCACTCTATTTATGTGTATATAAGTCGTGCTTTTAAGATAATAATGAGTTATTATCTATAACGTTCGCCAACTTGTTTAATAATGGGTAACCAAAATAGTTGCTGTTGTTACCGAAGTCCATCGCCGATCAGAAAGGATATTGTTAAACTTGAAGATTACCTTCCTGAAGGGGAAGTAAGCTCCAATAATATTCAACATATTAGTGAACGAGAACCGGACGATGGTGATATTGATCCTTCTCAAGATCCAATTGCAGGAACAATTTTTATGGAAAGGTCCAAAGCATCAATTGAAAATGGAATCACAAGAAAACGCAGTCAACATCAAATTGCAGATAATAAATTAAAGAAAAGCAGTTCCTGTTCTACAATATACTTAGATGATAGTACAGTGTCTCAGCCAAATTTAAAGAATACAGTGAAATGTGTTGCACTTGCAATATATTATCATATAAAGAATAGAACATCTGAGAGAAGGTTAGATATATTTGATGAGAAACTTCATCCTTTAAGTAAAGAAGGAGTAAGTGATGATTATGATAAATACAATCCTGAACATAAACAAATATATAAATTTGTTAGAACATTGTTTAATGCAGCTCAGTTAACTGCAGAGTGTGCTATCATAACTTTAGTATACTTGGAAAGGCTACTAATATGTGCAGAATTAGATATTGCACCCTCTAATTGGAAAAGAATTGTTTTGGGAGCAATATTACTTGCAAGCAAAGTTTGGGATGATCAAGCAGTTTGGAATGTTGACTACTGCCAAATATTGAAGGATATTACAGTAGAAGATATGAATGAATTAGAACGACAATTTTTAGAAATGCTACAGTTTAATATCAATGTTCCATCTAGTGTATATGCTAAATATTACTTTGATTTACGTACACTTGCTGAAGCAAATGATTTAGCTTTCCCTAGTGAGCCACTTAGTAAGGAAAGAGCACAAAAATTAGAGGCAATGTCAAGAGTAATGGAGGATAAAATATCTGCTGAAGTTGTTAAGAATGGAATTAAAAAATGGTCTAGCTTAGACAATGTCAATTCTGGTGGTGGAGTAAGGCGTAGTGTGGCCATATTATCTTAACTTTTAGCTACAACAAAAATATGTATTCAGGTCTGTCTACAGATGTTCTTTCCATAGGATTATTGCACCACTTTGACATACTATGATGCTAGGTTCAATATTTTAGAAAGTTATAAATGCAAACAATGTGATGTAAACTGCCAAATATCATACTTGAAATGTTAAAAACATCTATACTAACTGGTATAGACAATTATTAAAATTTTTGCTGTGTAATAAATGTAGATATAATTGTATGATTATATAATTTTGAAGTGCACAAAAGCCTGGGAATTGTAACAGACTATTGATGGTCATTATTTTCAATGTCAAGTTTTATACTAATGATAGTTTTTAAAATGAAAGACTTACTAAATGAGGTCCAATTATTTTTTTGTATTATATCCATAAAACTGATCTGCTACTTAATTGTTATACACTATTTATATTTTAAAATGACATATTGGCTTCCAGTTCATTTATTTTATCTCTTTAGAAGCACTAACTAAATAGTTTGCTTCCAAAATTTTGATGGTTAGTTAACTAAGGATACTATTAGAATGTGAATTTGACTGAATTAGGAATATTGTGATTGTGGTATGAATGTGTAAGTCATTTTTTAATAATTTTATTATTAACAATTAATGCATTTAGGGCCCGACATAGTTATGTATCAAATTATGCCAAATTATTTTGTAATCAAATAAGAATAAATTTCATTAATCAGTCATTCTTATATTGTACAATTAAAAATAAATACTGTTCATGTAAAATACAATATTTGTAATTATATTATACAAAAAATAGGAATTGAATAAGTTGAACTATTTAAAGCAATTAACATTTGTGATTAAGTTGTGCAGTCCATACTTTATGTATCATTAATGTAATTATTTAAGCAAAAATAAACATTTTATATGAGACTTTCAATTGCTACATTTATTTAAAATTAACCACAATAGACAACAAACTGTAAATGAATAAAACTTTTTTTTTTGTAGAAAGAACTTTAATAACATTATTTAGCTATAAATTAAGGTTTTTTCAAAATTATTCTAATGGTTTTAAATCTTTGAGATAGGAGCTATAATTTTCTAATATTTCTACAACATCACTTTTGTTATTAGCTTTTTCATCATATTCTGGACCAACAGACCATAAAGTTTCTAAATCATACACTTTACGAGATTTGTCTGAAAATATATGGATTGCAATGTTACCTGAAAATATATAAATTCATGCTAATTACAAACTATTTGAACAAATTATAAAATAAGTGAATTCAATTAAAACAATAACTTTACCCAAGTCTAAAGCCATCCATTCATCGGAATCTTTTCCTTCAATTCTTGGAATATGATCATTCTTATGACACTTCCTTTTGTAAACTTTTCTTACAAACTCAGCTAAAGCCAAAAGGTGTCTTTTACTTCTGGCACTAACAACACAAATATATTCTACATAGTTAATGTCTTTTGATACAGTGGCTACAAATATATCTTTAGAGTTCTCTCTTTGTAATACATCTACAAGGTCTTCAATGTCAAAAACTCCATTTTTACCTCCTGCAAATATGAAAATTTCCATTATAATTATGAGATTTCCATGATAATAATAATAATGATCTGTTGATAGTATATTTATCTTTAACATTGTCAATATCAAATTTTTCCATTTCTTTCTTTCTTTTTATACTTAGATGTTTTATACAAAAAAATATTAAATTGTGATGCTTTAAAATAACAGAAATCAATTTCTCTTGTTTAGAATAAACAGATCGACTTACGTTCTAGGTTAATTCCATCAAACTCGTCACTCAAAATTGGATATTTTCCATTTATATAAATTTCATCAACAGTATGTTCTATTATAGAAGCATTTGTTTCAGTTATAACCTGATATTTGCCTTTTATGGCTGGTGAAGTTTGGCTTATTGCTTTAGGTGGACCTCTAGGTCTTCGTAAGCACTGTCCACAATGTAATTGTTTGTCAACAGATTTTAATACTTTAGGAAAATATTTTAACCATTTATTATTTTGTCTACTAGTTAATGGTTGCAAAATAATGTTTTTCAACATTTTATAGATTTATTAATAACTTTTTTATTTAAACGGGTTGATGACGAATTTTAAAAATAATATAAAGTAACTACATACATATTTATTAATTTATTTTAATTGTCAAAATAGTTTGACACATTTGGTAATCTAAGTAATATATCGTAGAGATAATCTATGGTTTACTGTATGTACTGTATAATTGTCATAATCAGTCAAAGCATCAGTTTTTAATTAACTGAACTTAATTTATATTCTGCGTAAATATGCACGTACCTGTTTTAACTAATTATTAAAACTGCAACGATAAAAATATTTGTCGAAGTTATGAATGTCACAGATAATGGTAGACAAAATAAAAAGGTTTTAGGTTTTATCAATCGCAAATGGTTTCGATTTTAACGTCGATTATTGAGAAACTATAAAGTATTATTTAAATATTGAAAATTAAATTGAAATATCTTAATTTCTGTAGTAATATTTATTCAAATAAAATTTTATTAATATACCTTTTATTATAATAGTTATTATAATATTATAACGGTTATTTGATATCAATAGTTCACACAATTTACTGAGAATATTGTTCGTTTCCATATTACAGTAAGCGCGTTTTATGTAGCCCGGACACACCTAGGCTTTATGAAAATTTCGCGCACATACAGTTAAGTAACTTTGGTGCTTTGTACAGTTAACCAACTCTGGTGCTTTTAATGTATTATGTCTCAGCCATATATCATAATATACATTGAAAGCACTAGCGTTGGCCCGCCCGCCTTGGTCACCGCGTCTAAAGCCAATCACTTTCTAAAAATCAGCTCGTCGACAGTCTGTTGTAGCTAGCTTCCGTCCATTCAACTTAGAACGCACTTACTTGAAATAATGTAAAAGACAAACTGTATGACTTAAATCTCTAAGATATATTTATTTTAGTATAGATTAATTTGATTTAGAATCAAATTTAAAACTAGGGTGAATCCAAGGTAGTCCATTAACTTACAATATAGCAGAACAAGAGTTATCAGTTGAATAAACAATTTTATCTTATCAAGCATTATCTATAGGTGTGGGTATGATACATTTAACATTGCTCATTTGTCTTATGAATACAATTTTTTTTATATTTACTAAATAGAAATAAATATATGCATAAAAGTTAATAATTCGGTGAATTTAAATATATTTTTATGTATAATGAGTGGACATATGTATGACGGTGTTTAACATGGTAGTTTGTGAATTAGACAATGAGATATCAGGTGAAATTTTAGGATGGAAGCTTCCCGCCTGGCAATCACTGCTCGTTCACAGAGTGTTACCATCGTGTGGAGGGTTGATCATATACTTAATAGTAATCTGTTTCGATATTTCAATAATTATTCAAAACTTTATTGATGGTGAAAAGGTGTAAGTGTTGTTTTTAATAAATTATATTTAGATATATTTTATGGAGAACGGACTGGACACTAGGTTGATAGAACCTCCTATGCGGGAAAAAAGCGCGAAGCTGAAATAATATATATTTTTAGTAAAAGTTAATGTAGGTAAGTCTATAGTATTCATTTATTAAGAACACACAAAAAAAATTGCATTGCGCATTGAAGTGGCAGAACTCAACGCCGCTCTTAGGCGCGCATAATGACGAATGAGAAATGATTATATTTAAATAAATATATTTAAATATAATCATTCCTTCTAGTGGGATCGAGCCCATAACCAATCGCATTACATTCAGACGCTGTCCCACTGCGCCAGATACCCTTTTTAAGACAAAAGAGAGTGTTATTTAACTATTGATGTCTCCATCATGTTATAATATTTTAAATTAATATAAAAAGCACGCAAAATTCTAAAATATAATTAAAAAAAATAAAAATACATAAGTATATAAATACTATTAATAAAGCAATTGTGTAGTATGGAATGTTATTAAAATTTATTTAAATAAAATACAGCGACGTCTTTATTAATTGTCATGATTATTTTTATTAATAAATTGTTTTTATTTATTTTATCGACAGGATTGGAACATTCTGCTGTATAATATTGGTACTCCCAGCAATATTGGCATTAATTTTTACGTTAGCGTCTCCGCCACCTGGCTTACAAACTGAGCAATCTGCGTTCACAGTAACGTTGAAAAATAACGATGTGAAATGGATCTTCGAAGAAATATTACGAGCATTATTTTTCCCTATTACTGCTATAGGGAGGTTAGTTTAAGTAAACCTATATACAAATGCTTACACAAATATATTGTATATTCTTTAAATATGTTAATAATATTTTAGAAACGAATTGCATAATTGGGAATATTAACAATTTAAATCAGCTATCTATTTTCTCACATTACTCTTAGTATTTAAAAACAAACAGGTATTCGTTTGCGATCGCTCGCCAACCATTAAATTTACGTTACAGATACTGCTATTTAATATTCTGGTGGATAGAAGCAGTGTACGCGTCCCGAGACCACGATGAGGCTAGGACGCGAGAAGCTATCTCGCGGGCCCGAGCGCCTTCTTCCATGGAACTCTATTTGTTCCTACAGGCGTTTTTGCATTGCGCGCCGCTAGCTATTATCAATATCCTAGACATGATGGCACGCTACGCGAACCCTGCATTTGATAAGAGTACGTGTTACACATATTTGAATATCTACATATATGTGTATCATCCTGTTAGAATATATATATATATATATATATATATATATATATATATATATATATATATATATATATATATATATATATATAATATTAACTTTCATTTACTAGTATATGTAAATTAGTTGATGTAAATAATAATTGTTTACATCAACTAATCTACATATACTAGCGAACGGTTTTCAAGAGGCGCGGGTTCAAATCCCGCTGCGTTCAAATTTTTATACGTTTTCTAAATATGTCTTTTTCAATTTCCTAAGTGTGCGAATAACACTTTAAAAAAAATATTTAAAGAAATAATTATTACTTAAAATTAAGTTTTGTTATTAGGACAGTGAAATATAATCTGACTGTTAACACAATTGTTTGTGGATTCGATCCCCCAATGGTGGGAATAATATTTAAATTATTTTTATTTGTCCGCTCTAGGTAAGACATAGTCTTGAGATGCACAACTTAGCACGCAATGTCTCGGTGATAATATAAATATAAATATTTCGTTGCATACTATAAAATTAAAATAAATAACAAACATGGTTTTAAAATGTTTTATTAATATCAAATGTTTGAGCATATATTTATTAATTTAAGCATTTTCAAATAAGATATATATTCGTAAGTGGAAATCAAATTCTTGCATTAATCATAGCCTTGGCACACCCGGCAAGACATTTCCCAACTGTTCTATCAAATCAATTTTAATAATAAGGACTATTTGTATATTTACAGTTAATATTCAATCAATCAGCTTAATAGGAGCTTCATTACGAATGGCAAGTACGGCCACGATGTACAGAAGATTTGCTCGAGAAAAAATATGCGGCCGTAAATACCCATGGGGTATTACAAATCCACACATGCAAGAGGAAAATGTTACCAAAGAAAATTTATCAAGCAACAATGACGAGAGTGAACCGCTTTATGAACCAGTACTAAAACGTCAATCATCATCAATCTCCCGAAAATCACTAGAATACCGAGAACAAATAAACAGTGACTTAATTCAGTTTTCACCGCGTAATTCAGAAAAATACTTTTACGACGACGATTCTATATCGGATGTTAGTTCTAATTACTCGCACACGGCCCGCAACGAATTGGACAGTGACGAGGAGTACGTGAAGCCTATATCGATTATTGACAAGGTAGCGCCAAGAAGACGTGACACAGAATATACTATAGAAGAAGTATACATTGCTCCACCGCCTGCAATGCCGGCGCCTCGGCCCGGCTCGTTCGCTGTGTGGGCGGAGAAATTAGTGGAAAACGCAGAGTCTATACCCATGTGGCTCTCGGCACCGCCGAGACGCAAGCACTGGGAAGTAATTCAAGACGAACCGGACATTCCTCGACGAGTGCCGCGATCTTACATACGAGGCCTAGAACCTCAAGATGCAACCGCTGCATTCGTACATTTTCTAGGATGGTATGCATTTTTCGTTGCACGTTTACTGTCTATTGCGGCGTTCATAGATTTCTTTCCGTTTGTTGCAATTATTATTTTAATGTCCCACTATCAAGTGATGTTGCTGTTTTTAATAGTCCCTCAGGCGAGCACCGTGAAAAGAGGCTTCTATGTGTTTTTAGCGTTCATCTACTTGTTTTGCCTTATGGAGTTTAAGATCCGTTTCCGCCACGTTCGCGTGTGGCACGTGTTTTGGGTTATGGTATGCACTATAGAGATTATTTTATTTATCTCGTTATGGGCATTTGTTGATAACAGCTTGCACAGTTGGTGGAGAAACTATGTAGTTATTGTCGCTATCGGAAGCATGTTATTAAGCTATGTGCTCCTTATGGTTTACTTTCTGCTATTACAGCCCAAAGAAACAATTGTTTATATTAATAACGCCAATAAGAGTGCTGACATTTAATTAAACTATTGACTTACACTCAAATACCTATAAAATTTATTAGTATCTAGTTATATTGTAGCGCAATCTCGCACCAACTGTGTAGGTACATATGTGGGTCACACTTCACGATTGTACAAAGATTGGCTTCGACAGAAATATTTATTGTTTTTACCTAACAGAAAAGTCGTAAAAGCGTTGCGTAAGGTTTTCGTTTACGCCTAGAACATTAGACCCATACGCGTTGTACTCTATTCTTCTACGCTGACATTCCGAAAGGTGCATGGCGTAATACACTTATAGCAATAAACATGACGCTTTGTGTTAGTCACTTCAAAGAAGTCTACGCTCACGGCTGTGATTGAAGTGTTCCTTTTGGTCGTTAATGCAGCTGTAGAATTTTTACTCGTTTTCCTTCATCTTAAATTTGATAGATACTACGAAAAAATTTAGTTTTATGGAAATTTATACAGAATGTACATTATATTAGTGTTATTTTTTTTTTCTAATTATTTTGCGTACTCGTGTCTTATATTAGTATCTAAATATCCGTGAGTCCATAATACTGTATTTTAATACGTTTTGACGTTCTAAGTTCAAACAAATGTCGCTATAACTAATAATAAGATACCCATTAAATGGACACAGATCTCTATTCATCATGATCTTGCGAATCATGTTTTTTATCAAACGAATTTATTTAGTCGGATGGGCTCCAACTAGGTCATCAGCTATTTTTAGATTTTTATTGAAAACCCTTTACTCTCTGCATAATTATATTAAAAATAAATATCTATGTACCTAAATACATATTTAAGTTTTTATTTTTAAATTCATTATATTTTTAGACAAAATGAAGCTAAGTTACGGATGAGTGTTCATTCCAAAGTAATAAGAGAAAAAGATCGATATTGTAATGTACAAATATTTGTATATATTTGTGAAGATATTTACATAATAACATAATATTGTAGTATTATAATAAATAAACTTTAATAACCGATATTTCATTTTATAACAGCAATAACTATTAATTCTTCAATTAAGGCAAGATGTAATGTGAAACTGCTTGGAACAGTTTGAAAGTGATTAGGCAATATACTTTACTTACATACAGCGAGCAGCGAGAACCTAATGCTGTATCACGCCGTCGTGTATTATCTTCTGAATTTCTATTTTCATGTTGGCGAAAAAAAAATACCCTCGCAGGAATTTGAACCCGTGCCCTAGATCAAATCAACCTGATAAGCCTCAATTGAGCTGCAATGTCAGCTACTTTTTATTTGAAAGAATCAATTACTTTCTATACTAATACTCAACTAATAACTCAAAAACTATATAAAATATTGAAAAAGACATACATACTTGGAAAACGTATAAAAATTTGAACGCAGCGGGATTTGAACCCGCGCCTCATGAAAACCGTTCAAATTTTTATACGTTCTTCAAATATGTATTTTTCAATTTCCTAAGTGTGCGAATAACTTTTTAAAAAAAATGTTAAAAAAAAGTATATATAATAAATAGTCTTCTCTCTTGCCAAACGATTGTTCGTAGTATAATCTTTGGGTAGCAGAAACTTGTAAAAATCTCAAAGATGAGATTTAACAACAAATATACAGACTACAGAGATGCTATCAACAAATATAAGTTGTAATAAGCGTATAAGAACTTCAACGTTGCTGGATGAAGAACGCATGGTTTAGCGGTCAGAGCACTTGAAAGGTTTTCAAGAGGCGCGAGTTCAAATCTCGCTGCGGTCAAATTTATATACGTTCTCCAAATATGTCTTTTTCAATTTCCTAATTGTGCGAATAACACTTTAAAAATGTTAAAAAATATATATATAGAGAATATTGTTTTAAATTCATGGAAATCTCTGTAATTATTTTTTTATGCACGTATCATGTAGCCGGTGCGAGCAAGTGAGCGTTGAGGCCGGCGAATGCTTTGATAATTATTTTTTGCTAATTCACCGTGCCCTGTCGATGGAAGTCCGGAGATGAGTGGCCGTCGGTAATTGCGGACCGCAACGATGTTATTACGCCGCTACTTGGCATGAATTAAAGTGCAAGCAACATGCTACATTAGGATTAATATATGAAAATTCATATCCATAATATGTTAATCTTAAAGATTCTTATATAAAATATGAGACACTTTTATGAAAGTGAATTTCTTGAATTTTCACGATTATTACACATTTTGAAATAAAACTATTTTAACCGGATTGATTAATCGCGTATAATTTTGGCATTCGAAAATACATTTTAGAACCCGACGTTTCGAACACTTTACAGTAGACCGTGGTCACAGGTAGACTGAGGTGGCACTTGTCTGTCATTTGATACAATTATTATCTCAAACTACCGCCAACGATTTCTTAGTTGCCTCGCCGTGTACTGCCCTGGATTCTTGCAATAATTTTCGAATACCAAAATTATACGCGATTAATCCGGTTAAAATAGTTTCATATCTTTAACTACAGCTAATATAGTATTAAGCACTTTATGAATATCTACTATCATTTTGTTTACTTTAATGATTACTCTGAACAAATTTGGTTTTTGGCTTACACTTACAACAAAAAGTGCTGTGCTTATACATATTTAAAGATTGTAAACAATGTAAAACTGAATGTAAATCTTTGTTAGGAAATTATGCAGAAGAAGGAATACGAAATTTGGCACACTTAAAGTATATATGAAGACGGAAGGCTGAAAGTCAATATTTTTAATAAGTAGGCTTTTTTAATTTTTTGTTATAATTTATGTAATTTCGATATCATAAATTATAAAAAAATTACACCCACTACCATGCGTTTGGCAAATATCGCCGCAACGGGTCTACTAGTATATGGAAATAGAATCTATTTTCAGTGTTCAATTGGCTCAAAACATAATAAGCTCTTAATTATGAAGTATATATATTTAAACTGAGATATGTCCAAGAATTTGTATAGTTAATTACTCTAAAGATCTATAGGTAGTATTGAAATAATTTAAAGTTGAATTTTTTGTGTTAACTGAATATACAAATATTTAACATTTGTTATATGGAATAAATTCAGATATTCTAGAAAAAAAAGACAATTATTTTAGTTTAAAAACTTAATTAATACTACTTTTCGTTTTTTTAATGTTTTCATTATTCAGGCTCATTCTTTTTACACTTTTTTAGATTATTTCCGCTACTATGTCCAGGCTATCATTGTATAATATATAAATTTCAGCAGCAGGAAATTTGTGTGAAAAATAAACAAAGTGAATTCACCACTAAGTTACGGAGAAGTGCGTGTGTTTCAATTTTTTGTAAATGATTTGTCTGAATATAACATTGACTTACAATTTGTCATAAAAATATGTTTACAATTTTGACTAATACTGGTAAGTCCTTGAGTTTTGGGGATTTGCATTGAGTGTCTTTTCGCTAAGACTTATGCCCCCTAGAGGTGCTTTGAGTGTGTGTGCAATAATAGTGTGAATCGGAATTGCGCTTACACTAGTACCTACTGGTGGATCTTGCAGTATTGGGTTGGCTCCAGGATCAGTATCCTTGTGGCTCAGAGAAGGCGTTTTTTTTATTGTGGCTTAATTCAATATTTAATTATTAAAATTAACGTATTAACAAAAATGAAACAGTATAAGCAGTTAAATAAGGATCGGGAAAATTATTCATTTCATTCGTAATTATGTAATAGTTCAATTTTGTTTTCTTCGTGTTTTTCTTATTCTTTTTCCTTTTCCGGTAAGAAATTACTTGCATTCGCAAATAAAAACGTATTTTTTGATTTGGCGTGACTACACTAATTAGGAAGGTCTCGACATTAAAAGTAACTAATGATTAAACAGAAACTTTCAACTGTAGATCAATTCATCTGTTTTTTTTAATGACAAAATTATGACCTGTATTAAATATTTCTTAAATAATATCATATATTTAATGTTTAATTAAGGAAGGAGCCTTATAAAATAGTTCGTCTTAATGTTCCCAATCTGCACATAAAATTTTATTAGTAAATATAATAAATCATTCTATTATTGAACGAAGTAAATATTGGATAAAGAGAAGAAAATAGATTTTGTATTATTAATGTCTCCAGTCTCGCGTAAAGTACACAATAGAGGCAATTGTGATATCTATGATATAATGAAACAGTAATAAATTTGTGTCTGTACATTGAATATATTCATGAAAAAATATTTTAGGGAGATAAAAAAGTAATTACAGAATATTTTTATCTGTCTGTTTGTAGGCGCACATCTTCGTAGTTACTGGAGGGATTTGAATGACTTTTTTTGTTGTATAGCTTTTAACTCTGGACAGAATTAAGAAGGCAGATATAATAGCGTAGCTGAACTATGAGAAGCCACTGTGGTGCAGTGGGTCTGCGCCACAGGTTTTCCACTCGGGAAATTATCATAATTTAAATATTTTCCTTACTCTGTTCTGATTTAGAAGACAAAGCGCAGCGTGAAGATCCGCCACTCGCAATGGCAGTTTTCGTTGATATATAATTGGTTGTGGGTTCGATTCTCTATCGACAGAATGGCTATATTAAATTTTTTTACATTTTCACTCCCGTAAGACAAAGCTGTCGGGTTGAGTCCCGGCGTTCGGCATATCACTGCTCGTAGGTCCTCTTTGTCTTCCAAGTGAAAAAATCCGAAAAATAAGTCTCTAAAGGTTTGATATTGTGGTAGTCTTAGTCAAGTCTAGTTAAATGAAAATTACCAATTTCACGGAAGCTATTAAATTTGGGTCCATTTTGCGTACAAGATGTCAACATGGAAATTGTATGTCACTATGTCATAAGGTCCACGCAAACGCTGTTGCGGGCACAAACTAGTCAGACACATTGCTATTAGCTATCTGTACACAGTATAATTGTAGTTTGTATCGATATTGATAATTGAAATTAGTGTACTTATCGTAGAAGTACTCAGAAATTTTAATACGAATCACACTATAATATCACAAGATTTGATTGGTGAGTAATTTTTATTAACTTAATGTTAAATCAAATAAATTATTATAATAATTAATATATATCTCCAAGATAATAAAATACAACATATTATGTTAAACCATTTATTTCTTCAATTTTCAGAGGTCGTAGTTATAAACCGTTTGTCAGTTGTTAAAAATATACATGATTTTCTCTTTCGGTATTCGAATTACAAATCGATATAGCCCGAAGTGTTGGGTACAGTGCAAAAATCGAGGAAGAGTATAAATAAGGACTAGCTGTCGACGGAGGCCGGCCGAGGCCTTCGACCGACGCCAGCAACCCGATACCTCTTGTACTCAATCTTCTATACCAATTTGCAGATCTCTTTATAGGGATGTATTTAATGCATAAATTTTATTATATAAGAACACTAATTTATAAAGCTTATTAGATTCAAAATATATTTTAGGAATCAACATGGGAGCACTTAAGTTTTAATTCTATTTAGTGTATTAACATATTGTTAAATATATGGCTCACATTACTGGGACTGGAATGTAAATGTGGCCTCCAGCTTCACTCGATTTATATATTAAAATGTCAATATTTATATTAGGTTGTAAGTAATGAAAGTCTGTAATTAGAAGCGATCAATATATTTAACGCTAGCAAACAAGTTTTTTAGCGAATATGATATCGCGTGTCGATAGCCCTAGCGTCCCGTTCGCGAGGCGGAACCTCACAACGGGCTGCGTTGTGCAAGCTCGGCGATAAATCGAATTTCGCCGTGGACAGCGGCGTGGTCTGCCGCGATGGACGCGTGCGATACTTTACTGATATATCCGATACCACAACAGTCTCACACTAAGCCTTGCCAGCTTTTTAATGCACAATTTCTTATCTTTATTAATATTATGTATTGAAAGTATCCTGTTATTAATAAATGTGGGTTGGATTTCACAATGCAAGTGCTCAGCTCGAGATTAAAATCGAATCATTTGATAGACTGCCCCATGATTTTCCATAACAATTGTTCGTGTTGCCGATAGGCTATAGTAATAGCAACTTGTTAAATGTTTGCAATAAATCCAACCATAGTACAAATCGAAGTTGTTATACAAATATATGATCAATATAGTTTATTGGACCTGACATAACTTGTAATGTGTTATGTTAAAATATTTATTGTAACTGTAGTACCTATATTATACTTAATAATGAAGAAAGTGGAAATTTGTATTAATTGTTTTTAAAGGACAAGCGAAATGTTAGCAAATCTTAATAATTAAAAATGACTACACAATGTAATGCTATGTGTATAATATAACCCATATTTTGAGGCAAAATATAGTATCTTGTCTGTTATCAAAACAAAAACCTTATAGCGCAATTGTAGCTTAAGACGGTCATAGGTTCAAATCTCGTTCAGGGATGATGGTCATATTTATTACAAGTACTATTATGTCTCTCTGTGTCTACTAAATAAATGTTCAATGTTGCGTGGTTAATGATGGTACACGGAGATAAAACATGGCACGACAAAATCGACAAACAATTTGAAACGAATCTAATCGTTTCTTTATTTTTGGTAAGCAATAAAGATAGTCGAGATATGTTTCCACGCACAAAGTTCAAGAATGTTAATGAATAAACATCAACTGTTATTGTACTGGACAACTGCAACTGATAAGAGGTGTCCTCTGGCGAGTGCGCTGTCCCCGATGCGACTGCGCATCGCAACCATTTCTCTGCAGCGCAACGATAACTTAATGACTTTCCACATTGACTCATACGCGTCTCTATCTTATGTATATCTATTTACACAAACAAATAAACAAACAATTTAAGTTCTGTGAACTTTAGGAAGATACTAAATCTATGTCATTAGTTATCTGGAGTGAATTTTGTAATGGCACGCGTTTTCCGTTCTTATTAACTTACCATCTGTTACTTATTACCTTCAACTAATTATATTTAAAAAAATATACAAAGCATTTAATATATAAATTTTCATTTATTCTTTCATCTTTACTAAATTGTCTAATTAAATTGGTTTCTCAATTGTAAAAATTATATTCTTCAAAGTTGAATAAACCAGATAAAATCGGTTATTATTGAGAGTACATTATTATGTTGATATTTATTTCGAATCACCAGCACAGTATACTGATTTATAATTTTAAAAAAAATATTAAAAAAATTGCATTTACTGCGAATGTTATGGATGATTGTTAACCATGTAAGAATTAAGTCAAGATAAAAAAATTAGAAGCTCTTGCTTTCGTTGAATGCGTTTCGCGATATTATATTTTGATTCAATTTAATAATATATAGTAAAAAAAAATAATACTTGTATAGAAAACATTCACTGTTTCGCAGTGAAACATTAAGTGCAATAAAGAGTATATATATATATATATATATATTATGCAGTGGAGCGAAGTTATCTACTTCGGAAGACGATCAACAATTGGCACAGGCTAACCTTACCCACTACACAATAATTACATAACCACAAAATGACTTATTGAAATAAATCAATCATTCTCCAACCATGATTGCCTAACCAAACAAACTTTGGTATTGTCGTAATCTATTCCTTGTCCAATACCTTTTTTGGTTGGACGAAGGAAGGCCGTTAATGTCAGCTATTGACAGAGGTCCTTGATTTAAAATATTGCTTGCTGATTAAATTCTGACAAGTCTTACTCACTCTGTCAATTCTAATACAATGATACGTAAATTATATAATGCTTAAGGGTAAACTGACAGTCGAGAACTTAATTTTAAGAGCCTTAGAACACGTTTCAACGCTAGCTGCTTTATCCATGAATATTATATTTTAGTAATAACATAATAATTTCCGTTTCCTAGTTAAGTCGTTTGCTTGATGTTATATTTATATCGCATTGGGCTACAAATTTTGTATTGTATTCCTTTTTTCGCCACTATGACGCAAGTGCTGACGTGGAGAGATTCACCAAATCATTCGTAACAGTGATTATAAATCAATGGTCCAATTTGACCACACACGAAGATTTCATTGACGTGTACGAAGTTAATACTACAATGTAAATTATGTCCTAAATCAACGTCTATAGTCGCGCATTCTTTGTTTCCTCCTACACATAAAAGCAAAAAGCATACCTCACATTTATTTTAAATCTTCACAGGAACTCTTATTCGTTTCATAAACAACATGGCATATAAGTTTTCAGTTTAAACGTTACACCAATGGGTTGAAATAGCATTTTAGCTCTGTGATATTTTTTTATTATTCAATCGCCTGCGTAGACAGTGTGGCCGCTGCAAAGAATTTATTTCTTCTCCACATGTTCAATTGATTACCTGATTGAGGGAACGGATGAGGCGGCGGTACTTGTAGAATAGTGAATTCTAGGTTCATATTATGAATCTCAAATATACACATACAATGTCATGTGATAACACATACTAAATAATAATCATTACGAAAGTAACGAGAAGGAGAGTATTAACATTTCAAACTCTTAGCCTAGATATTAGTTAAAAAATACCTAGCCTAGCTCACTTCAAGGCCGATTCACTGTGAATTTAAATTAAATGGAAAAGTTTTACTGGAGAAGAATTAGAAATTCAATTAGATTGTTCTGTTAATCAGTAGATGTACTTAATGAGGCGTAGCCGAGCGACTCATGTTACGAAGTCAAGCACGTTCGAAGCATACTTAGTTTTCTAAATTGTCTCACGGGTGTTAAAATATTATTTCTAGACAAACAAAAGATAAATAAAACTGACTTCTAAGAACCGTTACTGTGTAGAGAAATTTAAGGAAAATATTTTACATATAGGTATTTAAGAAAATAATCTCTTTTTTATATTGAGATTTAATGTATAAAAATCTAAAGTTTGAAAGTACCTGAAATCGCTGTGTATTGTACTGTTTTGTATAATATTACAAATACAAATAGCACAATAATAAAGGCACTGTTTATATAGTGTACGATTATTTTGAATAGGAAAAATAAGAGAGCTATTAATATATAATTAGCTAAGCTTTGGTTTTTATTTATCGATTACTTCCTGTCTAAGGCAGTGATTATAAAAAGTGCTTGTAAAATATTAAAATTTTAATAAAACACTAACATATTTAAACCATAACATCAGCAAATTGTGATTGTTACTATCATTTTATATTATGCTTTTATTCGTATCGATTAAAAAATATTTTAAGTTATTTTTTATAATATTATATATTATATAAAACCTGTCTGGTTGGTACCAGTGTTTGACCCAATTAACTGACAATATGGCCTTGTTCGAAATGATACATGGTTTTAATTATGGGTAATCTTTCTCATAATTATACGCTACTGGAAACAACAATTTTCAATATTTTATTGTAAAAGTTCCTCCACACCGCACACAGAGAGTTAAATTTTTGTTTGTATTTTCCTTGTAAGTGTATATCTATAAGATTTAGATGTTTTTAAATATATATTAATGATGCTATACACCTTTTTTATTACCTAAAATAGAGCTGATTTGAGACTGAAATCAATTCAATAGTTTTGCATACAATTAATATAACTAATAATATATGAGTTACAGCGGGAATTTATGATTATTGCTCAAATATTGTATAACAAGCGTTGCAGTAACAAGGCTTCTTGTATTGAAATCGATGAGTTTGTTAAAGCTATTATTATCGAACGTACAAAGGTTGACTGGCAAGAACAATACGAACATATAGTAACACTAAGTGGTACACAAGTCTCTTTACAGGCGTGCGTGCGTGACGGGAGCGACCTACATCGTAGCTTCTTCGAGGTTTATCTATTCAAGCCGCGGATGCTTCGGAATCTAATTAACATTACTTAAAGAATACAGCACAGTCACTGGAATTTTCCTAGGAACTTACTTTTCTTGGTAAAGAATATATTATTTTTTTATTATTTTATAATATTAAAGCACTGTTTTGTTTTTCATGTACAATACTAGACTGAGGCAGGCCAAAATAATAATAGTAAAAAAAGGCACAAGCTGTTCTTCTAGAACATGAACAGTTGCTCGTATCTACGTAACTTTCAAAACAGATTCCAATGCTATCAGCGTTTTGCATAGCAACCTATCAAGCCTATCACAGTAGCTCCTTAATCGCATCTCAATCAATTAGTCTGATTTGATTAATTTGAAAACAGTCACACCAGTATAAATCCAGTGGATTACCAATTAGATTAAAGCTGAAACTTTGAAATTAAACAAGCTTTCCATTAAATGCGCCTTTATTTGCTACATTTAATTCAAAATCCATTAAGAGTGCTTCTAATTGCCTTCTATTTATCAGATCAATGTCATACAATTCATTAATTCTGGAATTATATTTAATTTATACGTATCACAAGGACAATGGAACTTATAATAAAAATCTTTTTCTTTGTTTTTTCCTACATTTAATCAACATACCTTAAAAGGATTTATTAAACCTAGTTGAGTGTAGCATACCATAGTGTATCAACCCGATATTATGTTCAATGTTTTTTTTAAATAAATGTGCTTTTGTAAGCTTTCCATTTGCCGTCATCGAAATTTTGTATAAAACTTTACGAAATATTCTATAAATTTTGTATGAAACTTTACTTTAAACGTAGCGGGATTCGGGCTTGTGACTCTCGAAAAACGTTTTCAAACGCTTAATCAACTTGTTAATCTATAAATTCCTTTCTCGCTACTTGGAATTTTGTATTCAGTTATAATAACTTTTGTTGTTACCTCTTTTCGTATTATAGCTACACAGGCTGAAAATGACTAACATATTCCCCTTCAAATTAAAATCTATTTCAAATTAAATGCATTCAGATTTTAGAAAACACTTCATCATGTAAACAGCTTCACATTTATACCCGTATAGCAGAGTAGGTAGAGAGAACCTAGTGTCAAGACACTCCGTTCTCCTCTTGCCACCAGAATTCGAGACATTACGTTGATTGGGTGGCTGAACTCAACCCCGGTAGAAAAAACTTTTAAGTTTATTAAAAGAAGTAATATTATATTTCGTACATATTTATATCATACTTTAGCTAGTTTAGTTTTAATTTAGTAATCTCGTTTGCCGTCCCATTTGCCTAATGAAGAATGAGGCTTAGATAGCTTATCAGCTCCCGTTGAAGCTAATTGTTTTCCTAAATGACATGTAATGTTTACATGTTTATTTAAAAAGATATTGGCATTCAAACACGACATCAATCACAGAGCTAATTAGTATTGTGGAGAGTAACGATTACCTATTAAGGTACGTTGGATGATTGTAAATAGCGTCCATGTTTGTTTCAATGAGATAGCGTTTGTTTTGACTAAATTATATAATGTCCAAGAAAGTTGTAATTGAATTGCTCTATTTCAATGTCATTTTTATTAAACAGCCAAGACAATGTGTTGGGAAAAACACTTGATTGGATTAAACTTAGATTGCCTTACACAGACGATGTAGATTGTGAAAATTAATCTTTAAAAGTGAAATAAATACCACGATAATCAAAGGACTTTTTCTACATTATTTTACATACTTTGACGTAATTTTGATACTTTTAAAAATAACTATTATACTAATTTTACTGCAAATAAATATAAATGTTTTTCGTTATAATTTTACCGCTCATTAACAATTATTCGTAAATATATTTTCTTATAACAACTCTGTACATATATAATTGTCCAAGTCCATTATAATGTATTATTATAATTGTTGAAGCAATAAAATATCATTAATCATGTATATTCATTTATATTATTTGTTGTGATATTATGTAATGTCTCTAGCACATATTGTAATGTGGAGAACGACGTATCTTGACTCTTTGTTCTCTCCGATTACTCTGATGTACACTTAAAGTGTAAAGCGGATTGATACTACCGACCCACTCGCAGCTTCGCCTGCGTACACTACTCGTATTTTCGCCCTCGCTCTCTCAAATTTATAATTTAAATGGGTGCAACTTTTTTATTTATGAACTGATTGAAAGGAAATTGTTAAGGGAATTGTACCACAATACAATATTTAAAATTGCATTTCGCTTAAGCCGTTTCTGAGATAAAACTGAACACGTGTTACATTCGTAATTGTAGAGATTATTATAGGACAGGAGAGCAAATCAGATGCAATATAAGATAAGAAATCCCTTAGTATTAAAAGTAATAATAATTACTTGTGGGTCACAATAAAATTTTTTTTTGTCTGCTAGTACGAATAATTCGACGGAAATTGTTACTATGTGATATTGGTATCTAAATGCTAAGTTCAACATTTTATTCTTTAGTTATAAATATGTACTGTAATCGTTTATTAAAATACGGCTTCCTAAGACACGACAATATGTTTTAATACATTTAAAAGATCATCTACTAAGGATGTAAAAATAAATAATGTTTAATTTTACCAAGATTCGCTCAATGTGTAAACGCAAATATAAATCATTGACTTTTTTTGGCAAATATTTAAATTTGATGATTTATATATGTAAATCTAATGTATGAATTAGGTTTTAGTATAAAAGTTAGTAACAAATTAGTTTAATGGCAAAGCAGAGTAGGTAGAGAGAACCTAGTGTAAATACACTCCGTTCTCCACTTTCCACCCGAATTCGAGACATTGCGTTGATTGGGTGGCTGAACTCAACCCCGGTAGAAAAAACTTTTAAGTTTATTAATAGAAGTAATATTCTATTTCGTTCATATTTATATCATACTTTAGCTAGTTTAGGTAATCTCGCTTGCAGTCCCATTTGCCTAATAAAGAATGAGGCTTAGATGGACGTATCAGACTTCAAATTATTTCCTCATCCCGAGACCGTCATAACAAAAATGTTGGATATCAGAATTATACTATAAAAATGTTGTGTTTTCGTCGGATCTCTGGACACGTCTACAAAAGTTTAAGCAAATCGTGCGGCCAGAAGATTAACTATAACTTTTATGAAACATTTCTTTTACTCCAGTAAAAAATAAATGGTTATAGGTACCTGCAAAAAGCCATGTAGGTACTCTATAAAATTGCCTGTAAGAGATTGCTTTATGTCGACCATACCATTTTTATTATATTATATTTATTTTTAGTAATCATACTGTATTGTTAATTTTATAGGATCTTTTAAATTAGTATAGTAAAAATGTAAATTAATAAAATAAGTTTTTATGTTACATAGACAAAAATAAAGGCAAGGTAAAAAGGTAAAAGAGAAATATATTAATTAGATTAATTACATATTTTTAGATCAATCTGTAAAATAAATAAAGTGAAAAAATAAATAAAAGCTCGTCTTCACTAAAAGGTGACTTCTTCGAAAGGTCTTTACTAAAAATACAATTTTATAAAATTCAATCAAAACCCCGCATTAGGTAAAGCTCTCGACTGCCTTACATTGTATATTAATTAAATTCAAAATATATTTATGAAAAAATATTTTATTTCTGTATTTTACCCATTTAAATAGTAAAAAATTGACCAACTCAAAACAGCATTATTCCACTCTGTACTGTCTATGCAAATAGAGATATTGCACATTTGATAATGCATGTACCGCCCGCAGTTCGCATCTTGGTTGCGCCATGACTTCATCAACTACGCCATAACGGTCTCCTGTTTTTATCAATGTAAATATGAAATGTTATATAAACTATATACTTCTTGATTAAAAACAATACGAGAAGTAAAATTTTGTTGCTTTATTATATTGTTACTTACTAATTAATTATAGTTTTTATTTCGTATGTCCAAAGACAAGCAAATGTAAAATAAAGAAAAGTTGAGGAAAAAGTCATACTTTGTCTACAGTATGGCAATACTAATACGTTTTTCATGAGAACGGCTTTTAATAAAAATCATCTCTAACAGATATTTAAAATATTTTTTCAGACTAAATTAGAAATTAAGAAACATGAACAAATCACTTTACATGGGCGGCTCGATAAGTAAATTTCGTTGGTCATTTGTGTTCAACTGTCTATGTTGAATAATACCGTAACCATATTCCATACTTGTATTGCAGACAATGAATCGTAATTAACAACTTCATTTTTCAATCATTAAGCTTATATTATATGCTAAAAGCGTCTCTAGTAAATTAAGTCCTTTGTTTTATATACATACTAGCGACCCGTTTGCGGCTTCGCCCGCGAACTATAGCTATTTTGAATTTTCAGCTACCTTTTCGTAAAACAATGAAATTCCTGGAAAAACTTCAGCAGGTCGGCCGTGTTAACAACACAAACAGACAAACAGAGTTACTTTTGAGTTTATAATATTAGTATGGATTACTTCCATTTACTACATGCTGGCATTGAAACTGACCCAAAATTATAATGATTTTGTTTATAGTGGTAATTTTTTTGTCTTTCAGTCTTTCACATCAGATGATAGTATTTTTTTTATCAGCTTCACGCTTTTCTACACCCAGGACCTAGTGGCACTCCGTTCTTAGCATTCCACCCGAATTCGAGACGTTGCATAGTGAACTGCGAAACACCTTTTTTTGGGCTCAACGCTTTGTCATATCGGAAAGAAAAAATAAAACAATACAAATATAAGCTATTTCTAAAGTGGACATTGAACCCACGACCATCGCGTTTATTGAGACGTGCACACCCTCCGCATCACCGTACGTGTATCTATACCGGCTCCGCTCATGCCACCTCTCCACTCTCCAGTCATAAACATAGATAACACAAATAAAGTACTGGAATTGATAATTTATCGTATTAGGTATTCGATGTATTTTTTTGTATGTAAATTTAATATTTTTTAACATTTTTTAAAGTGTTAATCGCACACTTAATAAATTGAAAAAGATATTTAGAAAACGTATAAAAAATTTAACACAGCGGGATTTGAACCCGCGCCTCTTGAACGGTTATCAAGAGGCGCGGGTTCAAATCCTGCTGCGTTCAATTTGTTATACGTTTTCTAAATATGTCTTTTTTTTAATTTAATATGTATACCAAAGTTCATTACAATCGGTTAAGCGATTAAAAATTTTAATAAAAAAAATACCCTATTTCACCACTAAGGTAGCCTATATTGGACCTTGCGTGATGAACTATCTTTCTGAGAAAATTAATCGAAATCTGTGAAACTGTTTAAATTTTTTTATACAAACTTCTATCCCCTATTTCAAGCCTTTACGGATTGATTTTAGAAAAAACGTAGCCTATGTTGGATCTTCAACTATTTTCATTCTAAATTCTATCCAAATCGGGCCGGTGGTCAGGGTGGTAGACAGACTTCCGCATTTATAATAATATAGTATGGATATTTAGTACGGTGAATGTTAATATATTTGTTATACAAAACATAAATACGATCACAATTATTAATATAATCATAAGCAATAAACTTTCCCAAGACTAAAAATGTAAGAATATCCAGACAAACATTTCAACTCGTCAGTCTCGTTTTAATTTGGTTATTCAAATCCTTATTAAATGCATTCTTCGTCTTTCAAAAAATAGACAACCTTCTATCTCATTTAATACGCTGATGACCATTACACTAAGCCATAAACCACTAAAGATACGTTGACAAAATACTGAAAAAAGAGTGACTAAATTGGGCCTTCTCTTAACCTAGTAATAGTTCATACACATAATAAGTATCCTGAAAATCAAAAAAATAAATTGAATAATAATAATATAAAATGTAAAAATTAAGAATAAAATGTAAAAATGTCTAATCCTACTAATATTATAAACGCGAAAGTTTCTAAGGATGTTTGTTACTCTTTCACGTAAAAACTACTGTATGGATTGTAAACTTTACAATAATATAGCTTATACATCAGAATAACACATAGGCTACAAGTTATAAAGACATTGTGTGAATTGACCAAAGTATCAAGTAAGTATCTTATGTTCAAGCCATTAAAGCCAAAATAGTGAACCTTGTAGTCAATAAATTAATATTATGGTATATATATGCTAAATGCATATGTATACACGCTACATATATTAGAATATTATATTTTGCTATTTTTGTGTCTGTTAGTCTGTTTGTTCCGGCTAATCTCTAGAACGGCTACACCGATTTTGACGGGGCTTTCACTGCCAAATAGCTGATGTAAGATCTCCACGCGGACAAAGTCGCGGTCACAGCTAGTACAATATATAATAAAATGTAAAAATGTCTAATACTAAATAAAATGTTTTGATATAATCATCATATAATTTTATATGAAGGATATAAACTTGTGTCATGAATTTAGGGTTACTTTCCAATATCATGATAAGCCAGTGGATAAGGCCATATATACTTTTATATTCACGTTTGAACCCAGTGTTTCCAGAAATCGTCAGGCCGCCATTGTATCCAATAAAACACTTTGTATCTATTTAATCTCATAATCATATTTCACACATCTGTATCCTTTAATACTTTTTTTGGAAATAGACAGCCACTATAATTCAAAAAGTTTTTTTTTACCTTTTGTTTATTCCAATATTGTTCTTTACAACTGTATTTATGTAAGCAACTCCTTTATTAATTAAGTTGTAATAAACTACAAATTCATTTAAAAACAATTTTAAACGCGCTCAAAGATATTTTTCATCGATAGTCATCAAAGGATGTCACCCTAACAAGGGCATCAAGTTCATGCTATAAAAATATTGTATTGTCACGCACACGAGTGCAGAATGTGTGTCAAAAACGATACGAAGGAGTAAGTGAAGCAAATAAAAGCGTGGTAATATTTACTTTTGTAGTAGTATAAGTAATGTATTTTTTTTAAACGAGGTCTTAACTTAATGTAGGGCATCTTGTACTTTAGTCTAATTTTGTATTAATTGGATAGAGTACAATATTATCAGGCCTATTGAAGGAATCGCAAGGTACTATTATAGCGTAAAGACGTAAAGACAAAAAAAAACTTCATAAAATGCAACTATTGTAACTGTTTCGTTGTGCATAATTTAGTATATAAATGTACATTATTTAACATCATGTTTAAATAAAAAGGGACCAATACACCAATTAAACGACGTCCTTATAATAATATTTATATAAATGTGAAATAAATCAATTATTATTTGACTTATTGCTGACCAAAATGTATAAACAAAGAAAAGTAATTGAATCAATTTGGCTTTCTTTTAGTACTACATCCGTACAGTTTCCGGCGTATCCGCAGGAAAGACGGCTGTACGTTTACATTCCTACTTATTATGAAGGATATATATTTTTAGATACATCTAATAATATTATCTATTCTTTAAAACGAAAACGATACAAGTAAATGTAAATGTACGAATATATTTATATATATACTTGTACATTACTTTTTTATTTCATTTCTTTTCTTCATTTCATCTATTAAATTTAACCAGGGCCTGCAGGTACTGATCCTTCTCATATCCTGCTTGACGACATCCAGCCAACGCTTCCTTTGGCATCCGGGCTCCAGCTATATATATATATATATATATATATATATATACTGAATATAAATCAATTATAATAATTATACCTCTATCAATTATATAGGTATGGATGGATGGACTACAATGCGTTTTAATGCTGTAAGATGAAAAAGTCAATACTTTAAATGACTAATATAATATCACTTATTGTTTTATATGTAAAGAATTTCATCAACAAACATGAAATTCAATAGTAAAATCTAAAATAATTTTAAAATAAACATCCCCTAAAGCCAACCTAAACCATCAAGTGCACCTATAGGGGATTTACAATTTGGGCGCGATGGAAACGTTATTAAAAGACTGTCTTTTGTCATTATATACCTAATATATATGTTCTAACCGTACAATATTTGTGAAAAAATATAATGATGAAAAATAATTTTGATGTTGTTAAGTTGCATTCATAAATTAATAAATACTAACCGAAAATAAATAATTAATTTTTATTTATTACAAATACAAGGTAATATGCCATTAATTTCGAAACAAAATAAAATTAATTAAGCAATCATTGAAACAAGACAAAAACAATAATAAGTTTCTCGCAAATATAATCAGCGGGTTAATGACACTTATACTTGTAGTACGAAAAAAAATCGGCTATTTCTAATCTTTCAACAAGCAAACGTATTAGTGAGGAGCAATTAGGATGAGAAGGGTAAATAAAGTGAGCTATTTGAATGATCTAAGTAGGCGGGAGGTGCGGCGGGACGCACCGTAGTGCCCGGAGGCGGGAGTGCGAAGGATGCCCACTCCGACATCGTATGGGACTACAGCGAGTCGCCTCACGCTTCCCGCTCTACGAACTACGAAACGCGCACTTTTCAGTTACCGTCTCACTTTTTATACAGGACGTAATATGCATCTGCCATTCATTTTCTGGATTCATGCAACTGTGCGCAATCATAGTGAAGTGCTCAGAATTATGAGGAACTGTTGTAATTATCAATATTAATATAATAAATTACGGGCAAGCATTTTTCTTTAGATTAGTGATATTCAAGTGTTTAAAGACAGTGAAGTTGAATACTGATGTTGAAGCTGATATAGTCGGCGTTGGGATGTGTAGTATATAAGTCAAGCGACGTAGCCATAAACAATAAGTATGGGAAAGAAAAACCCGGTGGTGAATTTTGATACTCCAAAGAGAAAGCGAAAGGTAAGGTTATTAATCTAGAAAGTTATTTAAGGCAAATTATAAACTCGATACAAATTTAATTATTATATTTATATATTAATATCAAAGGTGGTAATGTCCAAAAAAATATTTTAAAAAATCTAATAAAGTACTCACTCTATAGATATAACTTTTGGTTGATAACAAAACTATACACAAATGAATACTAATATCACTGTTAAACTAATTTATTAAATTTGTTTATATATGTCTGCATAAAGTTCACGACAATTTACTGTAATCAATGTTATACACGTATATAATATTTATAATCAATAAAGTACATGAAGAAATAATTATAGCGCATGTCGTAAATTAGCGAGATAATAGATATTTATTTAAAACATTATTCAGTTTACTTAATAATACTAAAACCATTTATATTTTTTTATATTTACTGTAACACAATTTGTAATAACAATTTATTTGATATAACGCACCGCATAGTTAAAGTTATCTTTAAATGTGCAAGCGTTCTCTCTTCATTTATTGCAACCACACAAATTGAAAAATACGTAAAAATAAAAAAAATATGCAAATATCTTTATTATATTTATACTAATATATTCGTAAAGTCTACCGTTCTATCTATTTTTAAACTACGCTATAATTACTTGTTACAGAACTACTGCGTAACTATATATTTTGCAATATGTATGTAATTGTTCCTGCTATGTCTAAATTGTTACCTATATTACATTCAAACGATGTTTTCTAGTAAATTTCTTGTTAATGTTTTTAAACTAGCACTTTCACTTAAAAACAAACAATACCTATGTATTTTACCTACCTATGTAGGTACCCATATATATTATCAATTCTTTCAATCATCGGATACATGTGTCTACACTAAGTAAGCATCAAATTCAAGAACTGCGTTAGTGACAAACAACACTTACTGCTAAGAATAAAATTCAGTCAATATTAACCATTCTGAAACGAATTGTTAAAAAAAACTTCAGTAAAACAAAACGATGTATAATTTAAATTTGGGTATTTGGAATCATTCGTGTATTGGACAGAATCCATTAAATTACAACACAATGATAGCATATTATATTTACTTCTAGTACAAACCCTACAAACTAACTCAATGTTTGAATATTTTCCTTAAATATATTCTCACTATATTGATGTATAAAACATTAAAATTACGCAGTAGCTTTTTTATTACCTAGTTGCCATATAAAATATTCAATATACAAAATAAATAAGACTACTTATTCCATAAGAGATGCTGCTTTGAATCTATTTTGAATATTTACATTCTAAATGTCTTTTGTTGCATTTAACAGTCTAATAAGAAAGCTAAACATGAAAAATAAGAACTAAAGTTAATATTCTTTTAAATTATTAAATGTTTATACATAATACCAGTAAAACCCAACGTCGCTTCTTGTCTGTAATATCCATAATATTGAAAGAAAAACTTTCCCCCAAGTAAGAATTGAGTCCCCAATCATTCCGTCGAGTTCAGTCAAGCATACTTGCGGTGTTTAGATGTTTTCTTGACTCTGAAATCGTTAAATTATTTATTAAAGGGTTTAAATCTCGCTAGTATAAATAACCATAAGGCAAAGTGAGACTGAGACTGTCAATAGCCAAAAGGTATACAACAGAATAAATTGTTATAATAATCATAATTTATATATATCTTTAAATGGCCGTTATGTTAAACGTTGGAATTACCCTTAAATGAAGATATTACAAATACAACATTTAGAATCCTATTTTATTACTTTAAAGAAAAGCTTCTTACCAAAGTAAAATTTGGCATAGTTAAAATTTATATAGAGAAGTATTGCAAAGGGCCAATATTTTTCGTAATAATGCGTTGAACATATGGTAAATTTATAAAATAATTCAAATATTATGTTATTCTATTCTATTTCTAAAAAGAAACAATTAAACGGTACATTGCCTCTGGTGCTACTGCAACTCTGGTGCCAAGCTACTGATCTTAACCGTAATTGTATGCACATATTTAATAATTCAAATGTGGGTACCTAATAACATGGTATAAGACAGTTAAGTATAGACTTACAGACATGTACCTACCAATAATAAATCCTGTATCCTGTAATTTTCCAATATCATTAGATAATTATTTTTAATGACTATTTAAATCTTAAAATATATTATTAAAAGTTAATGTATTGTCTTATATTTTATTTTATAATAAAAACTAGGTAGATATTTCAGTGGAATATTCAATGGAAACCATAGATTGGAAATCGAAAATCGCTTTTATTGAAAATATTTTTTTACCTACATATCTATGTTTCAAGATTTAATTTCCTTAGAAAAGTGTTATAAATATTTATGTGTACAAATTATGCGCTACCTAAGAAACGTAGGGTAAATTTGTATCACTTAACATTGGTGGATTTATGCAGGAGGTTTTATGTGGGTATTTGATTAGCAGAAATACGGGAAATAATTTTAAATCTACTTTAAATTCAAACACAACTGGGGTGTTAAATGGTGTAATGATGTGTAATTCTACTAACACGTATTAGGATGATCTAATTTTTGTTAACTATAATAGTAGTCATTTAACATACTTTGTAACATTTACATAATCTGGTTCTCATTTATTTTTGCTTCTTCCTTCTCTTTATTCTTATTTAGTGTATTTTCCATACATATGTTGATTAATTTTAAGTAAAAATTATGATTAAAATGTCACTTTACCTAAAACCTATCCCGATTTTCCAACCAGTAAATTACTAATTGCTATATAATGTAAAAACTTTTAGTTGTGACGAGATAGTAAAAAAATATCTTATAAAATTATACAATATGTGTTATATTATAATATTGTAAACGACCCAACACTTTTTATTGTCAATCGACTATATATTTATTCAGATTCAGCTGTATGTATAATAAAAATGTAACTGATCACTGTCTGTACATGGAAGATATATGAAAGAAAATATTATTAGGGGGATTTATCAATCTAGTAGAACCCAAAACAATGATTTTAAATTTTCTTTTCTGTTTGTCTGTTTGTTTGTGCACACTAATCTTAGAAACGGCTTAACCCATTTAAATGCAATTTTGAATATTGTAATTACCCTTAACATTTAGTGTTAATTTCAATCAGTTCATCAATAGAAAAACTACAGCCATTTATAAAACTACAGATTTAAGTGAGAACGCGGTTGGGCGAAAAGATGAAATAGTTTAGTCATGTTATTTACGCAGGCGAAGCCGCGAGCGGGTCGCTAGTACAAAATATATCTGATGAGTATCAATACAATTGCTTAAATATACATACATTAGTGTTGTAACATTCAACATTCAATGTTTTGCCCAGAGATGTAATAAAATGTTCGAACGTAATGCAAGACGTTTATCGTGAATGATACAAAACGTATCATATAATTTAAAGCTTTCGAATATGTGTACCAATACTTATTTACCTTTATTTTTGTAACTCAAGATGAGACCAATAACTTTCACAAGCAAAATATTTAATAAAGTGTCGAAATATAGTATAAGATAATACTACATGCGCTGATATATGGGGATTTTCTTGATAGGTTTAACACTGGCATTAAAAATAGTAAGGAAAGTGAGCGAAACCGAAATATAATACCATGGGTCAACTCTGCTAAACTAAAAGTAATATTATCAACGAAGTGCAGTCAAAGCACGACTTAGAATAATTTATTGACCACTAACTTGCCGAGCGTGATGCGATCTTATTGCGGTGTTCTTTGAATGTACATAAATTTATAGGTTTTAAACCTGCCACATTTGGATTGTAAAATAGCTATAAAATTACTTTAATATTTTTTTTTGTATAGCTAGTGAGTGATGTCTCCCAACTGCGTCCCTGTAGCTCTAGAACCCAAAGTATATTAAATAGTTCAGAAAATAAATTAAATATTTGAGATCATTTTACTAGCTTTATTTAGTACCTACAATTCATTAATGTTAAATTGAAATAGTGTGAACTGATTTTGACAACTTTTAACCTTATCACTTAGTCTCTTTGTTTATTTTATAAACTATCAAACGACTAACTATCAGATTTATTTAATTCATTTTATATTATATAACTGTTAAAAGTTCATTGGCTTACAATACATATATTTTTACACGGGCGGTGTGATGTCAAGCATTGGGTATATGCCAGCAGTATTTTTTGTGTAGTCGCATAAAGCCCCCATATATGGTAAAACTACCTTTCTATGATCTTATATCACTTGATTGATCGTTTGATTGAATGTATGAAAAAACATGTTTTATGATCAGATTTCATTCTCACGGCTTACTTTGTTGATTTAAAGAAATTATTATTAGATATTTCTCACCTTGGCCAAATTAATAAGCATTTGCATAATTGAACATTTATTATACAATAAATAAGTTATCTAGAGGAGATATGGATTGCGCATAATTTAATTTTCTTTTTCTTTAACAAATTTCTTTTACTGTCTTTCCAACTGACCTTAGATTAATGTATCTTTGTAAGATCTTAAAAAAGTATAATATGGCGTGTCCCTTTTGCTTTAATACATAATCGTATTTAAAAAGTCCGCCGTCTATAAGTGTCTGACTCTTTGGGAAGTTGTTGATTCGAGCCCCATTTGACAAAGCGGTGGGTTTCTCTTTCATGTATTGTATTTAATATAACTGAATTTCTTTTTTGGTTACTTTGCCTACCTCGTAGAACGATTAATATTTTAATACTTTCTGAATTCTGCGGTATAAGACCACTATCACAAAATGAAAGTGACATAAATATTTTAAACAGTGTGAGGTTATATGTATCTAGTGTAGTTAAGCTATCTAGTGTAGTTTTTCAATAACTACAAATAGTGTCTGACTCACAGAAATAACTATACATTGAGAACTTAAATACACCTTTCTCAATATTATATTATTTTTCTTGTTGAAAAGAACATTATTTTATAATATTTTGAAAATTTGCTACATTTACTACCTCATACATATAAATTATTAAGAGTTAACAAGTTATAATTAAGTGTAAAGTGAAATATAAATGACGAGCGTAAACCTTATACTCGTATGTGTAATGTAATAGAAATATTTTGAAATCCCTAATATGCAAAAAATGCAACGGTAATGTAAGATTTGCTCATTTCATCATCACTTACACCATTACCAATTATTATTATAGCATATAAAATATTAACTATTATTATAAATATTAATTAAAAGTTTAGTATGTACATCACAATCAATCAAAAGAACAGAGCCAAGTATAAATCATCGATACGCGTCCACAGAAGTCCTTCGTACTTCGTAACTATATATCACTTTAATCACTGATCTTAAGTAATATCGCGTTCCTAATAAATGACTGAACGTATAAATTCTACAAATATTATGAGTACAACAATATTATTGTATATATATTTTTATACCATCTGTCTGATTGATTCTGAGTTCGAAACACTCACTCACACTTGCATTGAGACAAATGATAACTTAATTTTTACATTTTTTTGCTCTGCTTTTAGACATAGCGCGTCGTTGAGTTCCGCTAGTAAACAGTATACACGCAATGTCTCGCACGACAAATGGAGAACGAGGATGTCTTTTTTACACTAGGTTGGGTACCCAGGGTTGCTGTGCAAGAAAACCGTATCTGTGCTGTATTACATATATTGTTTATATCCTAACGATAGGGACGGGAAAAACAGTGTTTTATTAATAGTTAAAGTTTGTCTAAGAACTATTATATATTCAGTCCTGATTGAAGTAGTTGTCGTTGTAATTTTTATTTTGCCAGGTAAAATAAATATTATTAAAAATGCATTCATGTACTCATATAATAATAGAAGAATATGTTACTGTAAACATATTTTATTATTATATAAAAAATAATCTCTAACTCAATGCAATATTTATAGAAGCCATAACTTCTTAATTTTATGGTAATGAAAACTAATGCGTTATTGTTCTACAATTTAAATAATTAAGTGTATTAATATTATTATTTACATTAATATTAAAGTAAGTATTCTCGTATATTTGTTTGCAAAACTTGGGCTATATATTATTTATAGCAAAAGACATATTTAGAAAACGTATAAAAATTTAAACGCAACGGGATTTAAACCCGCGCCTCTTGAAAACCGTTCAAGCGCTCTGACCGCTAAGCCATGCGTTCTGCTTTTATACGTTTTCTAAATATGTCTTTTTCAATTTCCTAAGTGTGCGATTAACACTTAAAAAAATGTTAAAAACAAAATTATTTATAGGCCAAACTTTAAAAATACTAAGTTTTTAAATGTAGCGTTATACACAACGCTTAAAAAAGAAATTAAATAAGTCAACCATAAGTGATTGCGAGTCTCTTCCTTTGGCAAACACTATTAGGTGTACACAAATTGAAGATCGATCAAGACGTCATCTCCAACACACATCTTAAATATTATCTTAATCACTCTTTAGAAATCCAATTCTTTTCTTCATAAATCAGTCTGACCTTGAGGTTAAAATAATTCATAACCTCTTTCTATTCGTGTGTTCGTGTCGACGAGAAAACAAGTGATACTTTTATAAATTACACTTATTTCTTTGGAAATACCAGTTTCACTGGTAACAATATGATAAATCGCCATATTATACTGTATTATCTTAGTTTGCTTACGGCACTATAGGCCCACGCCGTATGGGATTTTATTGATAGCATGTCACTAGCTTAAAAGACATCAGTGTAGATAACAAAGACTACTTGTTTAAGATATCTATAATTTTTTATTAAATTCATAATAAATTTCCAACCATATTTTAAGCAATGATATAACAATATTTATACATTTATTTCTATGTATACAGTGTTAGTATTTTTTTAATACAAGTTTTATAACAAGTTTGAATGTTAATTAGAAATATAATTTATCTCATATAAATAGTTCGAGTTTTCTTTATTATTGTGACATTTATCATGCAGCCAACGCCTTCTATATCAACAAGTGTTAGGACTAGTAAAACAATTGTAGAGTGAAGATGTCGGCGTTATCTCGCGTTTTATCTCAGAACCTGACCTCGCTATCTGTCAGGTCTCCGCCCGCCCATCTCACCAGAGAATTCTCAGTTGAACTCCAATGCAAATAAATATCAACTGCGGCATTTAACTTTACTAAAGCCATTAATTAGGTAATGCCGATCAGTCCTTCATTGTGTACGGCTGGACCACCTCGACCGTTTATTAATTGATCGCAAGATAAGCTTTTTCTTGTGCTCCAGATTGTAATGTAATGTTTTCAAAGCACTATAGTTCGTTTGATTTATACTTTGAAAGCTAATAATCATTTAAAGATGTAGGAACGTCTCGGACTACTATTAATCTACTTATACTTATTGATATATCTATATATTAAGCTCACGTAAGGCTTATTGTATACTCTTGAACCAATAGGATTAAATTGAACATAATCTAAACTTAATGAAATATGTCCATCAAAAATTAATAAGCTCAAATAAATCACGATAAATGTCTCAAAACAAAAATGCACTTCATGAACATTGTACAACTTCAAAAAACTTATAAAACTCTAACCTTGATTTCTAACCATAAAATTCTAACCTTGACTATTTAAATTTCAAAAAGGCTAGTTAATAAAGGACATATATCTCCAATATTACAAAAGTTTGCATATATATAGAACAATATAAAGTAGATAAGAATGTACATATTAATACGTGGAGGAAAAAGCACATTTATAGTTTACATACAGAATAAATACAAAAAACAATCTGATAACTTTCATAATAATACGTTAGAAATACATAAAATTACTAAAATAAATTTTACACACTAGCACGTGTTTGAAATACACTTTTATGTAAATTGACACACGTTGCTAAGGCAACGCGTATTTTACGCATCAACGGGGTTACTAGATACAAATAAAGAGTAAGCTTTATTTTTCAAGGCCAGCTTAATAAACAAGGCTATGTGAAACAGCGGATAACGTATTCAATAACATAAATCAAGTGATAACAAAGTGACGTGCAGACACCGAACATATATCGAAAGGGCCTTTCCCGTTTCGAAACATGGGACATGTCCGATCATCACTTAATTATCACATAGCTTTTTCGCACGTTATTTTAAATGGTAAAATTATAAAAATTACAGTATTATAGTGCTACACATTGTTCCTTCGTCGCCTTCGAATGTCCTACGGACGTAATATGTCACTTCTAAATATTTTTTACTTAGATAAACTACCGCGCAAGGAGACAGAGCTATGTATTCAATACAAAGAATTTTAATTTGAAATAAAAAATCGATTGTCACTTATGATGGAGAAAATTTCAATAAGAAAGGTGGTTAGTTTTGTAAACTGTACAAGCGAATTGTCTCTGTTACGGCCTCTGTCTTCCAATTGGAGTACTATTTAACGATCATGAACCGAAAAGTGGTGTAATTTAAATTTTAAACATATTATACGTTTTATAATTAAATGTTAAAGACATATAACACGACTATAATATGTGTACCAAAAAACAAGCTTTTATAGATCGCATGGTCTACAATTTTTATTATAACACTTGCTGTTTGACTGAAATTGCAAACAACTCAAGCATGTAAACTTTAACCTTAAACATTCTTTTTCCCAATGTGAGATCGACGATGACTTTTTCGATATAACTTATAATGGCGTTGCGAACATTAATACGTACTTTTAGCTCTATTTAAATAATCGTAACAATATTTTTTTTATCATTTTTTAAAGTGTTAATCGCACACTTAGGAAATTGAAAAATACATATTTCGAAAACCGTACTGTTCTTGAACGGTTTTCAAAAGGCGCGGGTTCAAATTCCGCTGCGTTCAAAATTTTTATTCGTTTTCTATATATGTCTTTTTCTTTTATATATATATATATATATATATATATATATATATATATATATATATATAAGTTTCCTTATCTTAATTAGGAAAATTCTTAAATTTAGCCTACAAAAAGCTTAACCCAAACACTGAGAACCTAAAAAGATTCTTGGCCGCAGTTCTCTAGCGTTCGCAGTTTCTCGTTTTGTTCAGTTTAATAAATATGTGAACACCTTTTGCCCATTTTCATATTATAATAACATACAATAATCGGTAACGCCGGCTTAACATCATTTATAATAAAAATAATAATTCGTTAACTTTTTGTGATATCAGCAGTAAGGTCAAGAGTTCGTATGGCCGTCAAACGAATGGGTAATGTTATCAACATTTAATTTTGAAATGTTCCTATTTTAAGTGTAAGTGTGTATATAATTAACGTAGGTATATTTTATTTTCCTGGAGACCTGAAATTTCACTTGTTGTAGCCGCAAAAGCCGAAGATCTTGTACGTAGCTAAGTTATTGAAATTGCTTGCATGTGTTACGTTTATGGAGCTTTATATCGTTGAACGACCAACATTAGTACATCAAATACATACTCGTAGTAATAAGTTTGCATCACGTTCGAATATTTTAATCAGTTAATTCAGATTTTATATTACTTATACAAGAAAACAATGATTTTACTTTGTAAACGTTTGTGTATTATTTATGTGATATAGCTTAAAGAGTTGTCAAAGTTACCCGTACATGTAATGATCGGAATTTATAAAGGAAGCGCAGTGGGAACCAACCGCAAATGTAGTACCTAATTAACGTCACTTGCGTCTGTGCAGTTACCATAAGCCGCCTGTCTCTACTCGCACGCCTTATACGGCTAAAATGTAGAATTTCTACGTTTTTCTTTCACAATACTCGATGAGGACAAGTTGCGTGCAGAAGACGTTTGTATAAGTGCAAAATATATTTATCGAATGCTTAAAATCTATAAAGTGAGGTTAGTTTAGTTTTTCTTATTCAATATTAGAAAAAAGTGCTTTTTATAAAATATTTTATTGGTTCACAAATGCACTATAAGAATTAATGTATGGTGCAAAAATAATCAATAACTATGGCGTTAAGTGCTAGACGACATTCGAGTAAACAGGAGCAGGCGGCTCAAGGGCGCTTGCTTTTTTGTACGAGCGAAGAAGAAGCTCACGCCGCGTCATACATATGTACTTTGATACATAACCACTTTCCCGGGCTCAATCATTTCTGTTAATATAAATATTATGAAAATCTCTTCTCGGAAATTGCTTATGCTGATTTGTAATAGTTTATGTATATTGGATGATGTAACTGATAAAAGCTGGCATTCAGCAAAAATATTCTCTTTCTTTAACTTTAACTTAAATACGTACAAAAATACGCAAAAATAAATCTATACAAAAATAGATACTGAAGTTTATTTGAATATTTATACAATATTGTTTGTTTATTGATTTGTCTTGTTTCTCTTATTTTGTGGTAAAACTCTCTGGCAATTCATTACAGAAAACTGACTATGAGTTTTTATAGCTTATGAAATATTTCAGTGAAGAGCTTTATTTTCATATTTTTAATATTTTAGAGTGTTATCGCACACTTAGGAAATTGCAAAATATTTTTTAGAAAATGTATAAATTCTTTGAACGCAGCGAGATTCGAACCCGCGCCTTTTAAACGGTTTCCAAAAGAAAAGTTTTCTAAACAAGCCATATTTTCAATTTTCATATTCAAGAATATATACATGAATATATATGAAACAATTAAGATTTCAATCAATTTTATGGCTAATAGGTTTTTACATTATCTTTTTCTACTCACATAAAAGATTGTAGAAGACGTGACAATCTTAGCGATCAATCAAAAGAGATTTCAAGCGTTGTAGGATAATCATATTAGTCTCTATATTCTATACATATTGAATGAGGGGATGATAAAATTATTTTTATATAAATAGTTACAGACATAAAAAAAATTTAAGTGTATTTTAATTAATAAATTTTATTTTAAATTAATTATTACTAATATAAAATAAATAAGTAAGATTTTTAAGTAACTAACACGTCTCCGTGCAATAAGCGGTCATTACTTACATTAGGTATATGAGAGTCTGTGATGTGTAATGTTGACTTGTTGTCTTAGGACTCACTGCTCACAGTACAGTAGGTATATGAGTTCAAATCTTTAAAAAAATCTGATTAAATTGTTTCCTCAAATGTTTTGATAACATTAATTATAATAATAATATTATTTTCATTATTTGAAAACAATCTTAGAAAATTTATAGGACTTTATGTCTCTACACGTTTCCTAAGCCTATTTTTTACCCCAGTCTGATTAGGCAAATCGTGAACGACACTCGATAACAACACTTAGCATCCTCATTCTAAATGGGTGGAAAGTCGAGGACATATTTATTCATTACTAAGTTCTGTTCGACAAAGTAAAGAAGCAATAGTATTTAGCAAGCACTTCCACTATTCAAGGCTTAATTATAGTCTACACGGACCGGATGCTGCAAAATTTTTGGAACATCGAGTTCAAAATGCTACTTATATAGAAAAATTATAAACGATATATCCATGAAGAATAGATTTATTTAAAAAAAATTTTGCAAGCGTATAAAACTTTGAACTTTTTTATACGTTTTCTAAATATGTCTTTTTCAATTTCCTAAGTGTGCGAATAACACTTTAAAAAATGTTTAGAAATAGTTTCATTTAATAAGGGTGTCCTTTATGTGACAAAAAAAATTACCTTAACCTTTTTTAAAAATGATAAAACATACAAATATGAAATGTCATCTTTCGAGCATGATCGTATCCCGTGCCGACCGAGCTTTAAAATTGATTAGAATTATTTTTTGGTCCTGATTGTTCAGTCACCCGTTAAAGTAATATAAATGCAACAAATTAAATTAAGAAGAATTCAAATAAAATATAATAGCATTATAAAAATATGAAATAATAACAATCAGCCAGGAAAACTTATTTTGTTAAGTATGTTTCAAAACAGCAAACTCTCCATTAATACGGCCAATATTGACCGATTTGCTTGCTAAGTTTGTTCAGTTCTGTTGTATCACAGAATTATTGGCATTTCTTTGACTTTTCTTTTCAGACAAAGAGAGCAGTCGAAATGGTCTTAGTTTATTATTATCCAGAAGAACTCCCCAGTTTTGGCACTAGAGAAGCTTATCTCTATTCTCTATTTCATATGAAACAATCTCGTTTGAATTTCGTACACCCAATCCGAAGTTTTCCATTATAACGGGGTGTGACTATGTCAGGTACATTATCCAGAGAGTCCGTTTTTATTGCTTCAATCTTCCTAGATTTTTTTGTCTTATTGCTTCAACCTTCCTAGATTTTTTTGTCTTAGTATGAATCCACTGAATTAAGGACAATTTAATAATGGAAACACTGCCGCTCACTCGACCACGTGAAGAATGTATGCGGAGTTTCCACTATGCCTAACTCGCATCTATAATATGCTGCGATAATTTAGGGTACTTTAATATACAGTATTCAAAAGGAGAAGTAGAAAAACCTCAACATCTAGTTCTTTTTGAATATTTTCAAGAGCAAGGAGTGTCTGACTTCAAAATCGTTCTTCGCTTGAATCTTCTTCACATTCTAAGCTATTTATCGTGGAAATATATGCAACAGCCAATAGTTCTTTTCCTCGTCTTTGCTTAGCTTTTTTTATTTGTCTGTATTATTTTTACTAACACCACCTTAGCATCTTGAATATGTAGAGATTTTTTTACATATTGTTTAATTCTGATGTGTTACGAAGCTAGTCTTTAATAAAATATCAAAGATATAACATAATTGTTGGCACTGTGAGCCACGTAAGGGTATGATTTCAACGGCAAATGGGCAAAATTTTAAATGACAGTAACATATAGGGGACATATTAATTTTCGATCACTGTTCCCCTGACATTATTTTGTTTACCAAAAAATCATATATTCGTTACTTCATAGACAATGTTTATAATGACTTGATATTGCATTATATTTTTGTACATGTTTTTTTTTATTTAAATTTTATTGATTTTATTGTTGAATCAGAATGATCTATTGTAACTTATATCAAACATATTACTTACAATTTCTTGTGCTTATTCATGTATGTGGAGATTAGTTTTGATGGGCTCTTACATCAGTAAGTATTTCAAAGTCGTATTTGACTTATGACCAATAATCACGATCAAATATAGCGGAATCTCGAGTGTAACGATAGAAATGCGTCTAACAAGATAGTTGCGTAATGGTGCAATGTCCATGTTATATTGAAATTATATATTTGTATACATTGTTCAATAAAATGTATTTGGTTTTGTATGATAAAAAGTATTTTCAAATAAAATTTGTTCTTTACATAAAATTTCCTTACAATACCTAATGAGCAGCTTTTTGCAATTTACATAACTACATTTATATTAATAATAATCATTAATGATAATAATTTGCGTTATCTTATAATTAAGCATGTAAGTATTATTGCTACCATATTATCCATGGCCCTGACCCTTTAAGCAGACATAGCTAACTATATGTCGGTCAATAACCGACGCATTTCCGAAGTTGAAGTCACCTATCTAACAATTCACATGTTCCAAATGCGCACTTCCGTATTAAGGCCCGACGCCCGCTCATGATATATTGTGATAACAGTTCAAAATCGTTCCTAGTAATCGAGGATAAAAATACTTTAAGTGATAAAATTGAAAATAATCTATTTGCATATTAAAGAGTCAGTCTTATTTGATATTTCTTCGTCTGAAATATATTTATTATTAATATAATTAGAACTCTTCCGTTACTCGTTGAGTTATTGTCAGACAACACACAGTCGGAACTACTGAACATAGAAAACTGAAATTTGATGTATCCATCCTTAGAGAGTGTAGAAGATTGACAAAGGATTTTCTGTAATTCCTATAGAAACGGCTGTTGCAAGAGTTATGCAGTCCATGCAAAAGAAAGTTGTGGGTGACAACTCGTTGAACGTATAGAGGGAAGTACAATACAGATTTAAAATCCTCTATTTTTTGTATGTTTTTAAATATTATTTCCACACTGAAGATTAGGACAATAAAGAAAATCTCTACAGGGCATACATATGTAATATTTGACCTGCATGCGTGCGTATTGCATAAAAAGTAGGTTGCAGTCTTGGCCGCTCAACACACTGTCTCAATAAGCAAAATGCAGAGAGAAAAAAATATATAGATAAAAATATAAGAAAATTGTTAAAAAACGTAAAACTGGACTGTTTTTCATTAGTGGTTATTGTAAAGTAAATATATTTTTACCGCAAATATACTTCAAGAATAATATAGTAAAATATATTTCATATTATTGTAATTTTATTCATAGTCGGTACATAGTTAACAAGATTTTACACATACAAAATAGAAAAATATGTAAAATATCAAGCAAAATGTATTTGAAATGCCAATGTAACATCACCTTTTTGAATGAATTAATTTATAAAATTATGAAATCTACAAAGTTTTCCAGCCGCATTATAATGGACACTGGCTCTAACTGAGCGTACTGGTACTTGAATTTCAAATGAGCATTATTTTGTTGCAGACGTGTATTTGTAAGCCGATACGTTAATAAATCACATTGCGCATCCTCGCGCCTAGCCAACGCTTTCTCTCAGTGCAAAGGCAAACTTCCTTATACGTACAAGCAAGGTACTTATAAGATAAAAATCTTTATTGTAATTAATTACAATTTTGCTGGAAGTGTTCCAGCAACATGGCGCAATGTTAATCTATAGAAAAATATAGTAGAAATTACAATTGGCAAGTAATAAAGAAATATATTTTTTAATATTGTGTTTCCCGCATAGCAGGGTAGTCAAATAGAACCTAGTGTGTAGACTATTCGTTCTTGACTTTCCGCCCGAATTCCAGACATTGCGTGTTGAGTGGCTTAACTCACCGAAGCTTTTTCTTGAAAAAGACATATTTAGAATACGTATAAAAATTTGAACGCAGCGGGATTTGAACCCTACTTCTACATGTAGACCGCATGGCTTAGCGGTCAAAGCGCTTGAACGGTTTTCAAGAGGCGCGGTTTCAAATCCCGCTGCGTTCAAATTTTTATACGATATATCAATTTCCTTAGTGTGGGAATAACACTTTAAAAAATGTTAACAAAATATAGTGCTTTTTCTTGTTCACCAAAGTATAATAACTTTAATATAATCCTTCCCCCGGTTATGAATCGAACCCCCAAACCGTTTACCGTCCGATACTGACCCACTGCGCCTCAATGTCTTCATTTTGTTACATCAAGTTACATACAAAGTACCTATTTAATATTTTATTAAACTACATGTTATGTATGAAATTAATTTAGAACTAGGGCACTGGGCAACTACACTGAAGAGAATTATGTTGAATTGGTAAATTAGCACAAATTGGCGTAGAGCATACATCGATTACCAAAATAACGTTAAGAGAAATCAGGACAATACTAAAATAATCCAAACGAAGCTTTATTGCAACATAAGCTCGTATAAACCATTCTGCTTACCACAATACACAATTAAACATTAGAGTGCATTATTATTAATTTATAGTGTACCAAACTAAATAACGAAAAACAAAATATAGACATAACTTCCACTTCATGGCACATGTATTAAAATTAAAAGCTCATCAAACCGTGGCCGATCAGAATTAAGAATTTACGGATTGATGAGATAATAAAAAGTGTTCTTTTTGACACCAATCTGGTGTTTATTATTTGGGACAAATGTGACCCGCCGCCTGTAACCCAATACCACGCCGTCTGCCGACCGACACTACTCAGCTTGTTTGATCTACTGAGAGCTTTTTAAACTTTTTATGTCATAGTTTAATGCGCATATAGGCGCCTTTATTGTTGAATAAACAACTGAAAGCTATCGCCACATAAGACGTGAGGATCTTAATTTTTTTTTCCGTTTCGGCCCTTATTTATTTATACTTGTACATCATACTAACGTACGCATATTTTAACTATACTATTTAAAACTCTTGAAAAATGTGAATCGTTCAGCACAGATATAATGATAATATTATGACTGTATACAACGTAACGCTAGCGAAACATCGTAGACACGGACTGTTAAAAGCTTTTAAATATACAATGAATTTCGTCGAAAGATATATATGAAGAGAGAAATAAAAAATAAATTAAGGGCTTTAGTACCACTAATATACAGAGGCTAATATGTTGTTTTTTTTACAAATAGAGATAGAGAGAGAGAGAGAGAGAGTTATTTTCAGTTATATTTACTTAGATAATATATGTACACTACTTAGTGTACATTAATTATCTTTCTTTTAATAATAGTACGTAAATAAATCAGCTAAGTTAATATGGGAGGTATATATATTGAATACATTGAGTTAACAGTGAAATAATTTAACGTTGTATATAATATGTAAAAAAATTCAATACAAAGTGGAAAAGTAATTTCGATGATATAAAACTTAACTCATTCCCAAGAATTGTTCATTCTCGTTTAAAACAGACAGACGCTAAGCGGTTGGATTTTTAAATAAACATTTTTAATGATCGGCCCGCGCCCGCGCTCTACCAGGTGTACACAGACGGTGCGCCCGCGCCCGCTGACGCACCCCCCACTCCCCTACGAGACACACGTACCTTTCTACCTCCTACTTCTTTTGTTCCTATTCATAGAATTTCCTGACATGACATGTAACAATAATCAAATTATAATTCTTAGGAAGAGCATTATAAATATTTAGAAAATGTAGGTATGTACCTACTTATGCATCTACACGTATATTCTACACAATTACACATATATGTGTAAACAAGGACAATAGTTAGCTTACAATATAATTCACATTCTTTTTTTAATAACTCATTAACCAAATTTTGTCTTGTTATCAAGTCTGCTTATTTAACTTATATTTTAAATCACAAAATAACTTACGACTATATAATGAGTACAAAACAAACGATATATGTGTAGAGGTATAAGAGAAATGGCGTTATCAGTATATTTGAAAAGGTCAGCAACAAGTTATCTTTAATTATGCTTTTCTAAGTTTATTTTTATTACAACATTGCTTTTGTGGAAGTTTTTGTAAACAATAATTAATGTTCGGTAATAACGCCACTAAAAATATTTATTCAGGGTGATGGACTCATTTGTAAATCAATTATAAACTTAAAAATAATAAATTTCATCAATATTTTAAAATATAATGAAAACTATATTTGGAATACGTATAAAAATTTGAACGCAGCGAGATTCGGACCCGCGCCTCTTCGAAACCGTCTCTTGGACGGGAATTTTTATATGTTTTTCAATTTCTTAAGTGTGTGAATAACACTTTACAAATATTAGAAATAATGAATGTAACATTATACATTCATTATTATACGCAATTATCAAGTATTAAAGCAATCATTACGGAGAAAAGATAGACACTAAATCCTTTTTGTTTGCCGAGAAAAAGCGTTCAGCTGAAAAAAATGACAATCGTCTGGACCATCTATGTAACGATGTAGAAGTCTTACTTAGAGACAAAAAAATTAGAATTGCCATTCAAGTTTCAATGTCAACATTGTATTATTTTGAATAAGTAGTTGAAGGCGTCATCTAGCAGAAAATATTTTTGAATGTATGTTATATTGAATCCAGCTATAAGTTATATTAGCTACAATTACGGTAAATCTGAAGAAGAAATCAATACTTATTGTAGAATATAGAATTACTTATAAGCGTACTGATTTAAAATATACACATTAATAAAATATACACTTTAACAGCGTTTCTACGGCCTACTCATACTAATTCCTAGTAAAAGTAAAAAAAATTAAAGAATAAATGTAGCCTATTTTCATCTTTAGACTCTCAAGCATCTCTATATAACGTAATCACATCACAGCAACGGCTTGTTTCCTATAGTTTAGCTGGTCTCATCATCATATGGTTCTTCGTTAGATTTTCCAGTCCTTTAATTGTTATATGACAATTGAAAATGCAATGCAATTGAAATCACATTGAACAGCTGTTTTTTACGGGGGCATTACCTATTTTCTAATATGTAAGCTAGACTACCATAGTTCTTCATCAGCTGTTCCGTTTCTTGAATTTTTTATATGTAAATGCTTTTATCAATTTTTGCTAAGGTGACATTTCGTTATTTTTTATAGTTTAGGTAGGCTTCATCTAATGTTACAGATCTTTAATTTTCATATGTGCATCTATTATGGTTCTACATTAGGTGTTCCACTCTTCGAAATCAATTATAGTAATTATAGCCTAAAGCCCGACCAGGCCTAAAGGTATACAACAAAAAAACTTTCAATCAAATCGATTTAGTAACTACAGACAAACAGACAAACAAATTGTTTAAAAATCATAGATTTATATTCTATTACTGTTTTTACATCACCATAAATTGAATTTTCGTAAATATATTCAATGTACAGACACAACTATTTGGCTGTTTTATTATAGGATAGATCATATAGGTACTTATGATATAATATTATCTTAAGTATCCACATAATTTGTAATATTTGTACAATATCACGATAATCATGTCGGCATTTGCAGTCGCAGTACGCAAAAATATTTTTTGAAAGTCTAACTTTTAACATATTTGTAAACAATACAGTCAATTTTCCATAATAAGTATAATTTCGTAGTAAATAGTTCATTCCAGCCATTACTGCCAGATCTTGTATATCTCCTGCGATTTTTATTTCTTAGTAATTGCGAAATACAATTTTTTCAACATTAAACAACAAATTAAAAAAAAAAACCAGTAATCTCCTTTCCAATAATTCAACTTTAGCTTTATGATGACGTCGTCATCAAAGGCCATAATTCCTTTTATATTTGTATGTAAATATTCATTGCTATCGTTACAAACGGCAATATAAGAGAAAAGTAGCTAGGCCGTCTTGATTCATTATATGTGCGGTATTGTATTGACATTGTGTTAGTTCTATTCCGAATCGATCACATTTCACTGCGACCACAATGAAGCATCCTCAACAAGTAGGCCCGTTAGATGAAAGCCCGTTGATTATGCAACTGTAATCTTAGAATATGGATGTTATTACAACCTTTTAAACATTTGCTCATCATTTTAGAATTTCTTTGAAAATGCTTTTATGAACCACGATTCTTTTATAATTGTGGCAGTTTTATTGAATTTCAAATCCGCTTTTAAAATGTTGGTAAATTTGTTGTTTTCAAAACGTATTTATTGAATCGATATTTTAGATATAAAAAGACATGAAGAGCTTACGATATTAATAAAGCGCCGATTGTATTGCGATTACGCATCGTTTAATATTGAGTACGGCGGCCATACGTTAATACTTTTAACAGTGAAACTTTTAACTAAAAGAGCAATTAAATATTCAGTCAGTCGTCAGTGTGTTAAAAAACTGTCCTATTCCTTGGGATTTCATAGTAACATTATTAGTGGTAACATTATCCAAACTTTAATTACAGGCACATACATATTTCCCATGAAGAGCTTATTTGCTGCTCGCATTATTTGAACTTTGACAATCTAGAGAGGCAAAATTATGTATGTACAAGGATAGTTTGTAATTTGATTTGTTCTACTTGTTGAATGAGAGTTCGATATAGATATTTCATTTCATGAAATTGTTTGTGCCATAAATTAATAGTTTATTAAACATTTTTTTTAAAGTGTTATTCGCACACTTAGGAAATTGAAAAAGATATATTTAGAAAACGTATAAAAGTTTTCAAGAGGCGCAGGTTCAAATCCCGCTGCGTTCAAATTTTTATACGTTTTCTAAATTTGTCTTTTTTAATTAATAGTTTATGGAGATTTTTAATGATGTTTTCAAATTAATAAAAATTATCTATTGTCAGCAATATCGGACTATTGTCCGATATTATTTATAGGATGTAAATATATAAAATATCTATTTACATTATGCCTACATATAATAAAAAATAATAAAAATTAATAACCATTTTAAAAATTACCGATGGTATAAAAATACGTTTTTTAATTAAATTATTATTACAGTATGGTTGGTTACAGGGATGTTATGGAGCTTCGTAACCATAGACCATAAACCATCGATCTGAAGTCCGAAATAAAACAGTATCCGTAACTAACCGTAACAGATATAAAAATTTCGGATAATTTCTGATACATAAGAGCTGTCAATAACATAATCTTAAAAAAAATAGAGGTAGCTGTGATTAAAGTAACACCTATCAAAACAAAGTGCTAAATTAGTGGTCCAAATTTTATATTATTCCTAATCGAAACATCCAATCCTATCCTATATAATTTAATATCCGTAACCGATACTGATATACTATTATTTCTATATTCTTATCCATATCCAGATCCCAAATTTAAATACATAACATTCTTATTAACTGGCAGCAATATGTTTTCTAGTTGCATTAGGAAAAAGAATGAGAGTTTTTCACTTGATCAGATTGCTGCAGACTGCAGTAACACACTTGCATAATACATATTGGACGGCGTCTCTCCGTTGCGATTAATATAAAAAGTCCTGGTCTTGAGATGTATAATTTATATGAATACATTAACTTGTGTACTCGTGCGCTCCTTAATTCTGATGACGTGACAATACAAATTATGCCTCATCTTAAAATTGAAGTTACAAAATATTTGCAAAGGTACTAATTTCATTATATTTTTTACCTTCACGTTTAATAGAAACGGTACATTTACCGGGGCAGCAAACGTAGACTAATGTTGAGAAACACTTTGTTCTTTAGTTTTGGCCTAGTTTTAGAAACTTTGGACCGCGGAACCTAATACCGCGTTATTCTTACTATCCTTAGGAGGATTTTTTTAACTTAATATTATTTTGTAAAGGCATAACTACTTCATTTATTTAATAATATTATTTTTATTATTCAATAGCACAACTTCACATTTTATTATTATGATAAGTGCAATAAAATATTCCCATTCTTGTATATATTTTAATGGTGTAATAATTCACATATTTAGATGCATATCTGGGCGTGTTCGTAGGCGTTGTCCCGTGGCAGAATGTTAATATGAAGACATTTAAAATATTTTGTAAGCACGAATTGGATGTAACTCTTCAAAACGAGAACTATAAAACATCAATAACTCATTTATGGATATGATATTATTGATTTATCGTAACCTCAGGCAGCCGCGCAGTGGCCAAACGATAAGGTGTCCAAAATAACTGCATTGAACGAATCAGACGTTCAAGATGAAGTTACAGTCGTTATATTTACATTATTCAAATGTTGGTACACATATTATTGTATAATAAATAAAGCACGTAAAAGATATAGTTACATGTTCAAAGTAACGGACTACACAAAATACACTTATTATACCTGCATGCGATGTATGCTAAAAGACTAATCTTCTAAAATTAAAATAATGTAATATTTAAGAAACAGTAATAATGATTATATTGGATGTTTTTTTTCATGATTCCATAAACACAAACAAAAGATTGTAGTAATATCTTTGCACTTTACATAGCTCCATTGTTGTATGTATATATAGGTATACTCAGTAATTCCTACAAGATAGACCTTAGACCAACGACTTCGTTTGAGTGAACTTCTTATAAATTATTAGAATCTATAAAATAAGGATCAAATATTATGATATTAGCATAATATGTGATGCTTCTCTTCAAAGTTTCAAAGATTTTTTTTAGCTTCACGCTTTATATGGCGGGGAAGTCTGGGAGAATGGAGCGCCAAGCGCCACAATCCGTCCCTGCATACTTCCTGCGCTTCATCCACGGTCACCAAGCCCTTCATACACGCCCTCTGGGGGTCCTCATGCTTTTTACGTTACCTTACTTTAGTATCATGGCTACTGTGTTGATGAAGGTCCATCCGATGGCTCGCCCAACCTTTCTTACCGATCACCTTTGCGTCATACATCCTTTTTTACCATACTTTCATCACTCATCATATATGCCCAAATCACCTAAGCATGCAATAAGAGGGTTGTTATATTAAGAAGTTACCATATGTTTTGTTACGGCGGTACATAAAATACTTTAGTATATTTTTGAATAATTGGTGTAGGTGGCCTCGGCTTAGCCCTCTATTTTATATGTTTGGAGATTTATGAAACATAATAACTACTTTTTGTATAATGAAATAAGGAGCATTTACCAATTCTTTGCATATAGAAAATAAAACTGAATCATGGATTTTTAGATATTTGATCTAGGCAAATCACTTTGCAATGTACCCATTCATGTGTAATGTCAGTAAATATGGAAGGTATACCTTTTTAAAAGTTCATTTTAGAACCACAATTAAAGTTTCGAGAATTATATAACCAACTAATCTAAATTAATTATCCTCTATTATGTTATATATTATAAGTAAATTAATCAAACTAAAGCAATTGATCTCTATAAACCAACAATAAAGAAGAACGGTTAATTAATCACGGTTTAGTTAACAGTATTCGTGAGATACTAACTTTTCTACTATTTTGCATATGCGTGACATTTAATATGCATGGAAATACATTATAATTAGTAGTGAGAATCTTTTGTAAAACGTTAGTTTATTATGTATGACAGGTTGTTGTTGCTTATAAAATGTACATGAAGTGCCCTTTTATGGGTTGATTTTGCAAAAACATAGAATTTCTTGCAATTATATTAGGTATTTGTCTTCACGTTAAACTGGCTAATATCAATATGTCTTGATGTTAAAATAAATGAAAACTGAATTCTATTTATACTACGCATGACATCAAAGAAAACAATATGTCTGATATTGCCGATAATGAGACTTAACATGTGTTTCAGCTGTACCGGGAAAAGCCTGACAAACTAGCCAGAGTAGCCAGGGAAGAAGCACGACCAAAACAGACATCACAGAATAATACAAGTGAGTACCTAATTATCAACCTTACACAACATTTATGGTTTATAAAGATAAAATTGGCTAAACATTTTTAAAAATACACTAATTTAATGTTATATTTACAATTTACTAATCTAGCTATCGAAATCTTAAATTAAATTATTTATAAAATTTACAGTAACATTCATTTACGGAGGATGTGAAACTTCGTCGTGTGGAGAAGAAGCTGCATGTGTTCAATATAACACGACCGTACATTACTGTGTATGTACATCCAATGCAGAACCTGCCAAAGAAGGGGTGAAATGTCCTAGAAGTACAGGTATGCGCTACAATCACGATAAAAACTTTTTAAGTTATTTTGAATAATAAAACGATATATTTTATAAATCTGTATCGTTTCTTTTTCAATATGTTCGTAATGTATTTATTTCAGTGCCCCTGACTCAACGTCAAGCAATTCACAATGTGATCCCACCGCGACCGTCAAACGCTACCGACCTCAGATACCCAGCGTCACCGCCCACCGCACAAGTGAGACCATCCATCACCATTAACACATCATCTTGTATCTTCTTATCTAACACGATAGTACCTCGCTCTTTTATTTATTGTTAACATCATAAAACATTTAATCTACAAAAACATCATTTTTACACTTTAACGTCGACATATTTTTTTTACAATGTCATTGTTAAACTACGCCTCGTAGAATAAATAAAGTTTCATATAACTTTCCAAGTTGGCTAAAAAATATATATAAAGTACCTAAGCACCTAAATATAGCTTTTAATCACAAAATTTATAACAGTCAATCTTCTAAAACTTGTCTTACAAAATTGTCGTATGCGACATATTCACTTTCAGCCTTACGACCATTAATGCCAGGATAGATGAAACGTGATATCTTCTTTCTTTGATAGCATTTTTCGAATAGGCGTTAAGTAGATATGTCACTGACTATAAAATGTAGATTGGACTATGTGTAATTATTTATAAACATAAATTATTTGTAACTATTTTTGGCCGATGCAAATAGCATACGAGTTCTTGTATTTCACATAGTAAAATGCTTGTTTTATCTCAGCTGCTTTGATTAATGATTCTGATATTTGTTACAGGCGCCTAACCAATTTTTAAGTGGCGAAATTATCGCCGAATCCACTGCAATCAGCGACACTACTATTTTAGGATCTGGGATATACTCAAGTACAAACGCACCACTCCTTGTTGCCATGGTGACAGGCTGCGGAGTGCTCTTAATATTAGTATCTCTTATAATATTCTACCTCAAAAAACGAATTTGTAATGTGGATAAAAAAGAAAAACCGGTAAGTTTTTTAGGTTATTTGATGCTTTACTAACGCATGTGTACATATATATTGCCTGGCTCCACAACTATTGTGATCGTTATAAAAAATGTTTTTGAAATTGCATGTTTATATTTAGTACAGGTCGAGGGTCTTTTGCCACATTTATATTGTGTATCCTAGCTTTGGCAATGCGTTGCTTAGCATACGTTATGATTGTAGCGTGTACGGCCAGGGGAACCTCTTCTTGCTGAACGGTATATAACGAACCCGCAGTATGGTGTGTGTGGCGCGGGAACCGTTGGCGTGCCTGGCTCTCCAATACATCTACCCGCTAATAAAACAAACGAACCGCAGGTGACACTTTTAGAGAGAAGTGCATTAACTTTCGTAGAAGAAGTAGGAGAAGGCTGCTTTGGAAAAGTTTACAAAGGTTATTTTTTGTATATTTTTCTAGCTTTATGTTATTAATTCACTTATATGAATCATTCGAATAAAAATATTCAGTTCTAATATTTTTACTTTTACCAGAGTTTTATTTCAATTTATTACCAATATTATTTTATAAATAAAACCAAGAACATTTTTTTTAATATTCTCTAACTGATCTAAACAAGTTTTTAATTACAATTACAAGTAACAATAAAACAATATATATGATATTCTTTATAGGTGTCCTTAGAAATAACAATGCTGAGCAAGAGGTAGCTATAAAAGTATTAAAAGAGAGCGCTGGACGGAGTGCAGAAGAAGATTTTGTAAGAGAAGTCTCTATTATGTCTGCATTTCGGCATCCTAATATTCTAGCTCTTATTGGAGTAGTATATAGAGGTAAGATATTTAAATTTCTATTTTCAAAATTATAAACATCCCTAAATTAATAATCACAAAGCTGGGTAAAAAGTTAAATATAGTTAGTTAAAGAAATTTACAATAGAAACATATTTTTACAGATGACACTAATGTTAGTCCTTGGATGGTGTTTGAATATATGGAATGGGGTGACTTGGCGGGTGTCCTACGGGGGTCGCGAGGCGGAAAGCGATCTGGGCTTGATTTAGATGAATCGGCACTATTGCACGTAGCTCTTCAGGTAGCTCGTGGTATGCAGTACTTAGCTTCCAGAAGATTTGTTCATAGAGACCTGGCAGCCAGAAATTGCTTAGTTGGAACTAATTTGGCTGTCAAGATAGCAGATTTTGGAATGTCTAGAGACGTTTACACTAGTGACTATTACAAAATGGGTGGCGAAAGGCCTATGCCTGTACGATGGATGTCTCCAGAAAGTATTGTCTATGCTAGATTCACTCATGAATCTGATGTTTGGTCATATGGTGTTGTTTTGTGGGAAATTTACAGTCGAGGGAAGCAACCATTTTATGGTTGTAATAATTATGGCGCAACGAAAAAAATACTGCGGGGCATACTTTTAGTTCCTCCAGAAGATTGTCCCCCATTCGCATGTGAATTAATGAGAGCTTGTTGGGCTATAGATCCCAGGGAAAGGATTGACTTTGATCAAATATGTGTCAAATTGGAAACTGCTCAAAGTGCTATAGGGTCTAGTACACAAATAAGGCTACCTCGTCCACCAGCTGGTCCCTTAGAGTCTGAAGGTTATTTGGTCCCGAATCCACCTCCAACTACAGTGGACTACTTGAAACCATTACCAGACCTAGACCCAGATTCTGATTTCAGTGAAGATGAAGATGTCGAAGAGTACACTTGACGTCCAGCTCCGATACCAAGCTCGCAATATGTGCCACGCTTCTCACCCTTGGGTGCCGCCCGGCCAACTGCCATCACATTCCTATCACTAATTGAGAATGAACAGTTTGATTGTTAAATCGTAAAGACATTGTCTTACGGTCCCAAAATGTTAAATTTTGAGAAACTCGAAAGAAATATACAGAAATACTCAACTACTTAGTGTGATATTTTTAAATAATATAAAGATTAATCAATTCATGTATTATTTTTAATTTAAACCTATTTTAATGTATTCGTAATTAATATTAAGTATATGACATTTTATGTAAAAGCATTGTGCCATATGTTATATACCAAAAATGTAAGTACACGATAACAAATAAACATAACGTAAGTAGGTACATATGTATTTATATGTAATTAACTTATTCGTATAAATTTTCATTTAATGAAACATTGTGCACGTAACGAATATTTTTTTAAAAATTGAAGACAAGAAAAAACAATGTCCGTTGCAGATATACTTTATCTAGCTAGCTATTTGTATATAATAATCTCCAGATTTTTTTTATGCTTTTTATATTTAAAACTTTAGCATATTTTATAACTGTTATGTGAATGACGTTATATAGGTGTATGTACTCTGTAATGAGTAATACTAAGATGAATATTTTTGTCTCGATAACTAAATATATATTTTTTTTTTATTTTTTAAACAATTGATGTACGTAAATAAGATTCAAAATGTATATATCCATTTTATTCTGTTTTCTTCTATACTAAGACTGTACTTTTAGACAAATTGTTATATTTTAATTTTATAGAACAATCGATATTCTATGGACGACGTTATTATATGCATGTATGTACTCGTATTGACCAAGAGAAATCAATGTGGGCACGTTAATATATGTGACGAATATGTGTTGAAAAAATATATAAAAATCTTATTGAATACAACTCTGTACGTAAAAAGATGTGTTTCATTCATCATAAAAAATATTTCATGTAACATTAATAAAATATACGTAACTGTTGTCTTTTATTCCTCTTTGTCAAATAATAAAATAAAAAAGACCAGTCATTCAACTTATAATATTTTTTTGTTATATCTCCCTCTTATAATAAAAAAATTAATTGCTTGCAAGTTTTACAAACTTGACAATAGACAGTTTATCTATTGTATTTTTAATTAGAATAATCCGTAAATATTAGCGTCAAATGTATCTTGAAATAGTAAATTGACAATAAACAAAGCACGGACTTTGAGATAATTAGTAAATAAGCAATGTAAAATCGAAAAAGCGACATATATCTTATTGTACATTGGTTTATTAACCTGATATGGTAGAACAAAATATATAACATAAATAAAATAAACGAAATTGACATTGTAGTAATGAAAAAGAATGTAAACTTTAAAAAAGTCAATCCCCGAAGGAAAAGCGGTCATGTGTGACTGATACTTTTCCAAACAATAAATGACCTACCGAATCGGATAGACGATTCTTACTTAAATAATAAATAGCAACAAATTACAAAAAACATATATACATAATTATACATAAGCATATATGTAACTTAATAAGAAATCCCTCTTCTGATGTCGGAACATAATATAATAAAAATAAAATTTACAGGATGGCAAAGTTTAATGGGCTAGGAGATCAAGAAAATAGAATTGAAAGATATATCACTTATTTTTTTGTTACAATATTACAACAGTCCAATAATTATTAGATCGTGGACGTTTACGTAAAAAATATCTTTAAATATTAGAATATTGTAATAAATAAAAAAAAGTAAAGGATTATGGTCTTCAAACCCATATTTTTGTATGTAATAATATTTGTTTTACATAATTATAAAATATAACACAACTAACCGATATTGTAACCGAAGTACAATTAACCGATGTTAAAACTTTATTACATTTTTCATATTTTTGTAATTCAATTATTAAATATAACCTGTACAATATTTTATCTGTTGTAATATTTTGAAGTTCAATAGAAATTTGACGTCAAAAAAAACCAACACCTAATGTCAAATCATTAATCGCACTCATACGGTTTTCGGCGTTTCTTGTTATGGTCATTAATACGTTTGTTTTAAATGTAAACAATGTAGATAACCAAATAGAAAATGTAAATGCTACGGTATTCGAAGTTTCATGTGCATCAATCAATACTTAATTGACAATAACTAAAATGCCTCCAGTTGTATCTAGAAATAAAAAGGACGGCACTGAATATGAGGTAAATATATATTTTTAACCGATATTTTTTTTGTATTCGAAGCTTTCTATTTACCTAAATGAGAAGTAAGCATTTCTGCGTTGACCCTTTTAACTTGTTTATTATATAGAAAGTTAAAACAGCTTAAACATAGTAGAAAAGACCTGTTCTACTAACATTTCACAAATTCTGAATTCAGATAATTGCAAAATATAAATTTAAAAAAATTATAGATCAAACTTCTTTTATGGGAGTAGCAGATAAACTGTCTTTTGAGACATTTAATTTTTTTAATAATTAAACGATAAATTAAACTATTCCAAATATAATATAATTTAATAACATTCAAAGAGTACATTAATCACTTTAGTGAAATATAAAGTAATTTTATGTTATTAATAATTATACCATTTTATGATTTTTGTTATTTCTGTTATTAATTTGCTGATATTTGCTTGAAATTAAATAATCAATTTTAATAAGCTAATAATATTTTTTTATAAAAATATTTTTCAGAATGTATTAAACAACAAAAGCAATGTTCTAGACTTTGAAAAATATATTCAGGACAATAAAACATTATTATTAAGTGATCCATTGAGAAATATTCTTTTATATCCCTCTGATGATGTGTCTGTGAGTAATTGTGTATTTATAAAATTTTAATACTATAAAAGTATTTGCATATATTTATATATGTGTACATTGTAGAGTGTAGTTCTTCCTCGGCGTTGGAGGACTGTAACTACAGCTGTACCTGATGTGAGAACAGCAGCAACATGTCCTTTACTTACTCGTCAAGCATTACTTAGCTATGCATCCAGTTGGAATCTTGTCCATTATAAATACAGCAGCTATTCTGGTTCTTATATCAATTTGCCTAGGTAAGTTTTCCTCATGCCAATATATTGTATTTATTGCTTTTAACAATCTATAATTATGATGTTCCAATTAAAGAATATATATGAACCAATATATAATAGTGTTTTATGAATACAAATAAATATGCAAATTTTTATTTTTAAAGGTTAGTAAACCAAGTTATAAAATACATCTTATGCACTATCTAACATTTTTAAATTATATACATATTGAGGTCTCATTAGCAATATAATTAGCATATTTGTCATGGTCAAACATTTTCACTGATTCTATTTTAAAGGTTATTCCACACTATCAAACATCTGACTCATTTCCTCTGTTGCGCAATAGAACACAAGCAGTAAAACAATAATTACATTAAAACAGTCCTATGCATTATATAAAATTTATGTATAAGTTTTGTCTGCTCACTTCTCATACTCCCCTAAATATTTAATCACTTTACCCTTGAAATATCAAGAGTATTTGATTAGAAGTTGTATATGATATAGAAAGGTCAAAGGGATATTTAATTTGTTTGACCTTATGAAACAGTACTTTTTATTTTAAAATTCAAGAAATTCTAATGCAAACATGATTTTTAGTTTAATATAGTATTTTTGTATCACTGTACATAGTAAATAATGTTTTGCAAGTAGGCCAATAGACAGTAAGCTTCCTGAAGAAGTGTATGATATAGACACTGAAGCGGAAGATGAACATGAAGCTCATACAAAGGTTGATATTGGAACCAAAGAGGGTTATCTGCTCAAAGGACCTGAAATTGGCTCAGATAGAATATTTAGCAATCTTGCCTCCAAATCGTTTAAAAAACGCTATTGCTCAATGGTCAGAGAGGCAGATGGTGGGTATATACTCGAAGTATATAAAGATGAAAAGAAAACGGACACTAAGCTTACAATAGTCATGGATTTTTGTTCGGAAGTCATTAAGGTAAGCAATTACAGAAACAGAAACATTATCATTACCAAAATAACTTATGTATGTCACAATACATTATTTATAATAGCGACCCGTTCGCAGCTTCGAAATTCCCGGAAAAGCTATAAAAAAATGGAGGAAAAAAGTAGACTATGTTCATCCCAAGACCCTCCAGTATCTCTATATAACTTTTGATCACAATCGGTTCAGCATTTTGCTTGTGATTACGTCACAGACACACACTTAGAGATACTTTCGCTTTTATAATATTAGTATGGATTATAGCTTTTTCACTAAATTGGATTTATGGCAATAACATTACATAAGACCGATTTTTTTAATCTTATAATAACAACCAATATAACGAATGCCACTTCACAAACATTAAACGGCAAATTTTATTTCTAAAGTATTTTTTTCCATAGTATTTAAAAACCGTATTTGTTCAGAAATGCGACTTAGTCTATTTTGTGATATTCAGAGCGTAACCAAGATTACCCGTTTAGCTAAGCTTGCGAGTTTATAGGACATGTTTCTTTTCACATTCCCTTTTACTTCTCCTAAAACATTGCTACGACGATCAAGTTTGAAATAGTTAAAGGCTTTTGTACATTTTAATCAAATCCATGATATTTTTTTTAATTTTTCATATAACCTAATAAAATTTAATGCTTAAAATTGTAATATACGTTGTATAATATAAACATCATGATTGTTTTCGTTCGTCGAGGAACAGGCTACTTCAACCTTGCCATCAATAACAATGCTGCCATATATAATTTAACAATAATATCATATTATTTGAAAAAGAACAAAAGGCTTACGTTTAAGTTACGTTGATAGGACAAAATAAATGTGTAATATTGTTATATTTAATAGTGTCCGTCTACATTAAATATAACAGTAAAAACAATTTAATAAATATGAATTAGGAAGGTTAAAAAGGAGTCATTAGAAAGAATTAAATACAATTAAATTATTTTACTTACATTAAGCATGACTGTCGCGCCTAAGTAGACCAGTTCCTATCTGATTGTATACAGGATGTATAGGTTCGATCCATTCGGAAAAATGGTTATATTCAAATATATTCTCGTTTATTCTTTCTGGTAATGCATAACGTGGGAGTTTGGGAATCGAAAGTGTAATAAAAATAAAGTGTCCTAATAATACGCTCGTTCTGTCTACAAGGGTGAAGCTTCCTGCTTCTAAAAAATGAAAAAAATTAAGCATCCTTTTAAATGTTTTTTTTTGTTAATATGAATGTAGTAATAGTAATATTTATTTAGATCCTTTATCTCGCCAATCTTCAAAGCTTCTTCGGCCTCTTCAGTCTTTTGATTTCTGTATATTCAGGTGCCAATCATGAATAACGCGTATTCAATAATAATCATATTTATTACTTAAACCTCGTAGAATGCAAAACGCGGGCGTTTTTGTTTCGAACTACGGATGTCCGGCAACAAAGGGTACACGTTCGCAGCGGAAACTGTGGAGGAAATGAACGATTGGATCAACGCCTTTAAAGCAGCGCTCAAGAAAAATCAAGATCAAGAAATACAGCAATCTGATGAAGTCACGGATAGAGGTTAGACTTGCTCTAGTGCTATAGCTTAATTCATTATAGAAAATAAATTTATTCTGTTATTTGTCTATTTACTGTCTAGAACGAAAGCTGACGGCGCAGAAACATTACCAATTCTGATATAAACATATCCCTGAGTTGTATATGAACATCTTATCACTGTAGTATTATTATTACTCAGGCATGATTCCACTACACGTTGATGGCGATGAGGTCAACTTAGGCAAAGTTGAAAACATTTGAAATTTAGAAGTGCAGTTAATTGTAATTAACATTAAAACTGATCGCAATCACTACGAGTAATAATCGAATATAATTTTAAATAATGCGGTACTTATAAATTCAAGTGTAGTAGTTGCTAAGGCTGCAACGATTGAGTAGATTTCAGGTGAATGAATTACGTACGAAGTTAAATGATTAAACGAGTAGATATTTACCTGACGCATGGTTACTAATTCCTTCTTTGACACTGACTTTGTGACGTGCTCGTCTCAAACAAGAATTTGCAAAACTTCTTCTTTATTCTACCGTCATTATACTGTCTGAAATTTGTACCCGTTTATATGAATAATTTATCTTAATCTCATTCAATATTTATAAGTAAAGAGGATTAAACCGGTTATTTACTTTTTACGAGTATGTTCCGTTAAGGAATTTGAAAGACAGGGTACTGTTTTTTAAATTATAATAAGTATAGCAAATTTACTTATTTATCATGTTAAATTTTTTGATCACATATTTTTGAATTTTTTTTTATATTTATAATATATTTATACAGACGCCGACATATCTCTAACAGCGGAACCCCCTCCCCCCACATACGGAACCCTGAAGGGACTCGAGCATAGCATGAATCCTTTGCTAATGCGTTATTCCCGCGAGACCGATCTCTCTATCGCGGCTGCACGTAATGAGTGCCGTTCCAATATATTCACTTTGCCTTACAAAAGGACCCCTTCGCCGGAACCACAGTTAGAACCATTCAAGTAAGTTATTGTTGCGATTCATAATTTTAGGTCGTTTTATTATGTATTAAGATAATTTTAACATTTTCAATTCTCGGCGTAATTTGAAAATGTTAATTGAAAATGATAATATAAAATAACAATATTTGTATAAAATGTTCTTATTTTCTTATTATAATACGTGTAAAATTTTAGTAGCATTCAGCTAAATGACGGTCCACTTTTACAGAGAACATTTTGGCCAAAGAATATTGCTCAAATGTGAAAGTTTAAAATTCAGACTGCAAGCACCAATAGACGGCGACAAAGAATTGCTTTGTCAAGTAGAGCCCTACTTTACTCATCTCGCACTTTACGACGCCCGAAGTGGCAAAAAACTAACAGAAAACTTCCATTTCGACATAAACCATGCCGCCGTGAAGGATCTAGTCAAAGAAAACGAATGTACCAAGTCGTTAGTAGAAAACTTCAGTTACGATGTCAAGTTAGACGTTAAACAAATTTCTGATGAATGGTTTAAATCAAAGAGACAGGTAATACAATTAAATATATGGATAATAGAATTTTTTTTAGCTTCACACTTTATCGCATATATCATGGTAGTCGGAGAGATCCTAGTGTCAAGGCACTCCGTTCTGCACTTTCCACCAGAATTTTGACATTACGTGCTCAGTCTCAACGCCGCACTTTGCCTTACCAAAGTGGAGAAATGAAAATATTTTAAATGTAATCAATCCCCCATGTGCCCCAAGATGGCCTGGATGGATGGATAAAATATTATGTTTTTTTTGTCTTCGTACTTCGTACTTTTGTTTGGCTGATCTTAACTAGGCCGTCGCGCTAAATAATTAATATTGTCAATTCGTTTAATGCACATTGTTATGTGTAACAATTAAGCCTGCAACAATTGTCTAACGAGTACTTAATTATTATAGCTTTTATGCTATCGTTGGGCTTCTTAATGACCCCTTTATCAAATAATACAGAAATCGGCAACACAATTACATTGATGTTTTTTTTTAAAATTGTATAAAATCTGTTTCATACACTATTTCCTTTAAGGTGCTTCTATCTGTGAGCAATCCGCATCCAGATTTGTTTCTAGTAGTAAAAATAGATAAAATCCTCCAAGGACACGTCAGCCAAGTCCTTGAGCCCTATTTGAAAGCTACGAAGGATCCCCGCTTAGGGCTCAAGGTACACAAAACTATACAATCTTATGCACACCGAGTGGGCAATTATCGTATGCCCTTCGCCTGGGCTGCTAAACCTTTGTTCAAGTAAGTGTGGTATTTCTTATTTTACAGTTTTGCTTTTTGGCGTCATATTACTTTAATCATTTACGATATTAAATATTAATAAACTAAGAATTTGAATACACCATAATCAAATGAACGCTGCATTTATTATTATGCCAGCGACAATACAAAAATATTTTACATATACTAATCCAAACAAGTGGTATCGTATTATTTTTCATACACTTTATATACTCTGCACATCATATCTTTATTATAAAATTATTATTAGATAATAACAAACGTAATCATAAGGTGCAAATAAAGAACTAACTTGGTATAATATTCGTCTATATGTTAATTATATATTAAAACATTATTTTTTTTGCGTGACCAGGTTATATAGCAATGATTTAGATACGACGCCAGAATTTCCGGCAATTTACCGTCAAGAACCAAACAAAATGTCCGACGAGGACTTGTTGAAGATTTTATCTGATTACCGAAAACCGGAAAAATTAGCCAAATTGACTGTCATACCGGGCTGGCTCAGCGTGCACATACAGCATAGTGTCGAGCAAGTACTTAGTACGTACTTATTGTATATACAATATTGTAACTACATAATATAATTTTCTTTTATCTTTAAGAATACAAACAACAAAATCTATACAATTGTATTTAGAAGAATTTGAAAGCAAAACGTGATAAATTGGATGTAATAAAAATTAATCAATGCCAATACTCTTAATGAATTTATATGGTATCAATTTTTCTTCACTTCACGCTATTTTTAACTAATTAACACGCTATTTAAAACTAAGAAGACTGAAGTATTAAAATGCATATACTTTATAAAATAATACTATAATGTATGTTTTTTTATAAGATAATACAATAAGGATTCTCTACTTAGAAAGGAATCCTTATAACTCCTTCACTCAGCTACTTTTATCTACTACGCCTTGCTTTTTACATAAAGTAGCGACATATGTACTTTTCTAAATTCTGCGTATAGTGCGTTTGTCATCAATATGCGTAATGTAAAATTCATTATAATTTTATAATTCAACGTATGGGACATGGCATTTTAGGAAATATGCTGCAAGAATATATTATACATAATTATTTGTAATATCATCACATTCTTGTAATGTACTTTGCAGTTTTTGTGTCTAATTGAAAATGATTGATGCCGCCATAGCGCAGTCACTCAGTCTGACTGTAGAGGCCATAGTTGTGGGTTCGATCCCCACTCGAAGGAATGATTATACTTAAGATTCTTTTTATTTTTTCCGCTCTAGTGAGATAAAGCGTGGCGGCGTTGAGTTCCCGCACTTGACACGCAATATTTCGGTTTCTAGCGAAAACCGGAGAATGAAGTGTCTTGATACTAGGTTCTCTCTGCCTGCGCTACTAAGCGAGAACAGCGTGAATCTGTATAAAAACATAAAAGAGCATTTGTAAATCAAACACGCAATCTTTGTTCTTATGAAATTTAAAATAATACTCTCTTTTAAAAGCAAATACTGAAGATTAGTATTTTTTGAATTGTGATTTTATTATATTCAAGATAACTTCAATTACATTGTGTGCCTCCGTTGAACAGATTGTATGACAAGTTCTCATGCGGCATTAAAGCCGTTCCCTCTACCGCCTCCGTCGCCTCTCACACTAGAGCTCTCCACTTTGAACGTGGAAGCGGAAAATCCGTATGCAGCATACATCCACCATCTCTATGTGCGCCCATTGTGTTTGAACTTCGAATCGCAAAAGATGTTTGTAAGAGCTAGAAATATCGCCTGTTCCATAGAACTGAAGGAAAATGATACAGGCGATGTCAAACCTTTAAAGGTATTTGATGTTACTTTTTAAATTAAATAAGTAGTAAATCTATATGGGATTGTGGAGCACTGAATAGAATTAATGATATGGGAATATTCTTTTTGTATGGATATTCAAAATAAAGACAATAAATATTGAAAAAGACATATTTAGAAAACGTACAAAAATTTGAACGCAGTGGGGTTTGAACCTGCACCTCTTGAAAACCGTTCAAGAACGGTCTTTGTCTTTTTCAATTTCCTAAGTGTGCGAATAACACTTTAAAAAATGTTCAAAAGCAATAAATATTTTCATTCAATGTAAAATGCAGTGTAAAATATTTTTTTAATTATTATTTGTTTTTTTTAAATTACGTATTAATAAAAATCTCTTAAATATATATTTTTAATTAAAGTAACTTATTCACCAGGTTATATACGGACGTGTAGGCATGACTTCTCAGTACCGCTGTTCGGTATTACATCACAATACCAACCCTTGCTGGTGTGATGAAGTGAAAATACGACTACCAGCTACTATTACACCCACTCTTCACCTTTTGTTCACATTTCATCATATTTCCTGTGATCTCGCCAAAAAGAACGATACTAACGTTGAAACTTGTATAGGGTAAGGTTTTAAGTCTTTAAATACCATAATTAATTTTAATTGACCTTCAAGATTTTATAACTTTAAACAGAGTCTATAAGGCAAATACGATGATATAAAGTTTAGAAATAGTTGACTAAAATCATTTCAAATAAAAAAATATATACGACCTTCATATCACATAACTGATGCTTTATACATCAACTTGCTTGAAATATTTATGCTAAGAGCTAAAAATAAATGTTCTGGTATATATGTACTATTATAGGTAATATGGTGGTAAAAACCGACACATTAAAACAATGAAATTAAATGTCTTTTGTAACAAACTTACAAGATATGCAAAATTGTAAATTTACAATGTGATTATTATTCATATTTCAGCTATGCATGGGTGCCATTATTGAAAAATGACAAACTAGTTGAAGAAATGGTTAGTTTGCCTATTGCTACTCATTTACCATCTGGGTATTTATCTATACAACCTCTTGGACTTGGTAAAGGAGTAAGTAATTATTGTAGTTGTATAAATTTTCACCAAATAGTATTTATGATATAAAAAATATTAGAAAGGAAATAACAACTTCACGCTTTTTCCTGCACAGTAGGATAGTCAAAGAGAACTTAGTAGCAAGACACTTCGTTCTCCACTTCATCTCGAATTCAACATATTGTGTGTTGATTGACGGAAATCAACTACACTTTGTCTTAGGTACATGAGCGGAAACTAAAAATATTATAAATATAATCATTCTCAAGAGTGGGAATCGAACTCACACACTCATTATTATTGCGTTCACAGTCACACTGCGCCACTGCCTCACTTTAAATGAGAAATATTTATAATTTATAAGCGCGATACATTTCAAAGTTAATTGGATAATATTATCGTATTACTATTAGCAAACAAACAAAAAATATAATATAAATGAAATAAAACAATTTTTATCCTAAAAATGCCACTCATATAGCACTTTACAAATATTCTTTCAGAACACAGGGCCCGACGTGGTGTGGGTGGAGGGCGAGAAGCCGTTGTTCCGATGCCAGCTCGTGCTGGACTCGACGGTGGCGACCAGAGACCCGCACCTGCACCACCTGTTCGCTCAGATAGAGAAGCTGGTCAAGACGTCGTCGCCGCCCACGTCGCCGCCCACGTCGCCGTCGCCGCCGCCCTGGCACGACGTCTGCAACGCGCTGAAGGCGGCGCACGCCGTCAGCCTCACTTCGCTGGTCGCCTTCTTGCCCACTATATTAAATCAACTTTTTGATCTCATGGTAATTACTACTCTTCTTAGTAGTCTTATTCTTAATCTGAGATAAACTAAATTAGTTATGCTATAAAAATATAATACCGATTAACTAAACCTACAATCATCGCTTTAGTCTTAAACTTATTTATATTGGTTTCCTATAATTTGCATTTCCATATAAATTTAATTAATATGATTTATAATTATTGATTTGACCTTCAACAGTATATTTTTTTTTACACCTCCTCGCTTTGTCCAGTATAGGATAATAGTTAGAGAGAACCTAGTGCGCGACCAACGCGGCGCTTTGTCTTTGGGACCAGAGCGGAGAAATGAAAATATTTGAAATACAAACCTACAACCAATCGCATTTAGGGTCAGACGCTGTCCCACTGCGCCACAATGGCCTCTAATAATATAATAATTATATACGATTATATAATATGCTGTATGCTTTTATAAAATCATTTGCAGACTATAGAAAAAGGATACTCACACGAAATGGGTTTTCAAGTTGTTAAGTTAATTGTACATTTTGTGCATATAATACACGATTACGGAAGACAAGAGTTATTAGACAGCTATGTTAAGGTAAAATATATTTTTAAATGTGTTTAAATAATAAATTATAATAAATTACTAATTATATTTTGCTAGAGTAAAAAATAATACGAATCTGAAAAAGAACAATTATTCAATAAGGCTTGCCTAAAAAATAAGCACGCCAATTGTTTTTTTTTATATTTTCATAAAGCACCAATAAAACTGTAAATTAATATAAGATTAGACAAAGATAACCTAGTGTCTAGACTGCGTTCTCCACTTTCCGCCCGCAATCGACATATTGCGTGTTAAGGCGGAACTCAACGTCGCGCTCTCTTTTGTCACCAGAACTAAGAAATGAAAATAATATAATGATTACCATTTCCCCGAGTGAAAACTGAACCCACGACCATCACGTGTACGCTGTCACATTGCGCCGCGATGGAGTTTTGATAGAGCTTTTCAAATAATAAATCATTACAGCTAACAGATGTGTGATTGTTTTCAGTACGTATTTAATTGCGTGGAATTTAAACTGCATACAGTACTGACGGCGCCATTGTACATGTTTGTGGATCCAAATCAACAAGACTTTCTACTTAACCACAAATTTATGCAATATTCAAGTTTCTTCTTTGATATCATTAACAAGAGTATGGCGCAGTATTTAATTAACACTGGTCGGATTAAGGTACAAATATAAATTATATTTATATATATATATATATTTTTATCTATAATATTATTATATGGAATTTGTTTAATTTTAGATGTCTCGAAATGAACGATTTCACAGCGATCTGTTAGAAAACATTGATAGATTAGTAACTACGGCCGAACCTGCTTATATCTTACAGCAACCAGTTCAAACGCATATCTTCAACAAAAATTTGGCGATTTTTTTGAAAGTAAGAAATATACTATATTGTTTCAATCAACGTTTTGCTTATTTTATTTGTCCAAGAGGACTAAAATTAACAAATATATTTCTATTGCAGTCGTGTCTCTCTTTCATGGATCGCGGGTTCATTTTCCGTCAAATAAAGAAATATTTGGAAAAATTTAAAACGTGTGACCCTAAAGCTTTATTTGATTTTAAATTCACGTTTTTACAAACAATATGCTCTCACGAACATTATGTACCTTTTAACTTGCCGTTACAAGCTAATAAACTATCCAAAGATTCTGATGAAGGTGAGATATTAATTTATTTATTTACCACCTTATAAGTTAAATTTAAATAAATAATAATCTTTATAAAAAAATATTTATTTAGATCCAACGAAGTTAAAATTGACTGAAGAATTTGTGATGAGACATTTCCTTGCTGGAATTCTTCTGAGACAGGTAAATCACCTTTTTTGTTCTAGAACAATACACATATAAGTTTAAAACTATAAATTATAAAAGTTTGTTAGATGCCGATTAGTGCTATATTTAAATTATAATGTGATATGAATGATAGAAAATTACAGTAAAAAAGTGTACCTACATTTAATAAAGCATAAAGTCATATGAGTATATTATTTGAAAAGCTAGCGGCATTAGTCGAATCATTCGAGTTTGTGTAGCTAAAGACTGACAATGAAATGCTTGATGCAGGTGGAGCAGTCGCTGCGCGAGGCCCCGCAGAAGCGGCGGTGCGCGCTCGGCGTGCTGCGCGCGCTGCTCACCAAGCACGAGCACGACGACCGCTACCGCACCAAGCAGAGCCGGGCGCGCCTAGCTCAGCTCTACGCGCCCTGGCTGACTATAGTGTTAGGTAACTTGTTCTTCGGTCGTTTTTACTATTGGCACTTACACACTTTCGATTAAGGTATTGTCAGTCCAACAGGAAGCTACCACCATTTTGTAAGTTTAAATATTTTGCAATCTGGTATGAAAATATGAATCTTCGCAATTCATGTAAATAAGCGCAATTAATATAAAACGGGGATCTAAAGTGTTTTAATTCAACGTGTATATATAAATGTCCACAATATGTCAAATACTTCTCATTCAATGCTTTATTTGTGAACAGATAATGCTCACCGTCTAGTCACTAAAACACTTGCCAGTCCGGTACTGGAAAACGGCCACGACAGACTAGATGGAGACGGAACAGGGATAACGCTAGCGACGGTTCAGAAAGAAGTGGCTTCCGCGAATAGTACTCCTAAAAGGAACAGATTAACATTGCACTTTGATCACACGCCCGCTCGAAATTCCGCACATTTCAAGGAACCACCAAATATACCAAATAATATGTATGGAAAAGGTTTGTATATAATAACAACTAAATTTTTTTTTTTATTTCGGTCTTTTTTTTGTCAAAAGCCTCCTTGCACCACTATGAGCTAAAATTCGAGATATTGCATGTTACAATGCGATGGGGAGCCGGAGCTTACCGGAGGGTTAACATAAAAATAATTTAGATAATAAAAAGCATTTTTCCAAACAGTAATCGAACTCACAACTATTATGACCAGATGGTGTCCCACTGAGCCTTGCGAAAATCTCTAGAAATCTTTTAAACTTATATAAATATACATGAATGATCTGGAAAAGATGCATTATTTTAACTATTTATTATACGATACTTTCAATTATTTTTAAATTCAACATTTTTAAGTTATTATAAAATAATATGGAGAAGTCTTTATGATAATTAACATCAAAATTTTCTTAAATTCTATTTATAGATAACGCAAATAATGTGTCACAAAGTTCTCTGGAATCAGTATCGACGATGTCAGGTGGAGATTCTTTGCCGCGTAATGCACGTTTGGATTTGAGTGAAATTGGAGATCAAGTTAACAGGTAATGTTATAAATACTATTTATTTTAAATATTCCTTGACCTATATTATATACTAGAGTACTGAATGAAAAGGTCATATTGTGATGATCGAAATGTGTGTACCAAAATACCAAAATCTAGAACTGTCGCAACTATTGCTCGACGTTTGTTCTGAGTTTTAGTTGAAGACAAAAATCTACGTAGTTATCTTTTATTAAATGTTTTATAAACATTGATATATAAACGTTTAAAAGAAAACTACATTAAACATTAAAATATATATATATATTTTTTTTAGATTTGGTGTAATGTCCGCAGAGGAGGTGCGCGATGTTCTTTTATGTTTCCTCTTTGTGTTGAAATACTTAGATGAGGATAGGCTGGTTGAGTGGTGGAAAACACACACGCATGCGCAACAACAATCATTCTTTAATGTTTTGGAGTGAGTACTTTAATTTTATATATCTTTGTTTCATGTTGCAAGCTTTATCAAAAGCAAAATTCACCTTTTCCCGCATATTCGCTTTTTCCCGCATATCCGTCTGAGAGAATCTATTGTCAAGACACGCCGATTCTCCACTCTCAGCCCAAAATCGAGATATGCGGTGCGATACGGAGAGGCGGAACTCAACGTCCCGCTTTGTCTTATTGAAGATATACCCTATATGAAAATAATTTAAAATATAATTATTCCTCCGAATGGGAATAGAACCCACTACTTTTTGTTTTTGTAGTTGAAGTTAGACGCTGTTCTACTGCACCACGATAGTCACGACTGATTGTTTATAGAAAATATAACATATGGGTACACAATATTAGCATTTTGTGTATTACAAAATATTTTAAAAGTAGAAATTACTTTTATCAATAATGTTGTATGACACTTATTAAAAGTTAAATTAACATCGAAAAACTGCAATATAAAATTCCGGATCGAATTTATTTAAAAAAAAATGAAAATGATACAAACTATGTATTTTTAGAATATGTGCTGAGCAGTTCCAATATGTTGGAAGAAAGAAAATCCTGTCTGAGCTAAGAGTTCCCTCGCCGGATAACAATGAAAAACCTAAACCTATAAAGGCAAGGACATTGCCTGCTCGAATGAGTCCTCCTGACTTTTCCAAAGAACCGCCTATCATTGTTGAGAAAAACAATACAGTAAATAGGGAAAATCTAGTCAACACTACAGTTACAACTGGTAATTGAGAATTTACAATAGAAATATTATTATGTTAATTGTTTCTATTTTGTAGTATATGTATTTTGAAATTTATTATTATTATTTATTTATTTATTAATAACCTTAATCTATTAACGTAGTGAACGTATTACAGAACTGGAAACTATATCAGAACACACTGTTCTGTCTGCTGGTTGCCTAGCAACGGAAGTGGGGCTCGCCATTATAGACCGAGCGTGCCTTTTCATGAGAAGCCTGGGTGTTGCAGAAGGAGTCGCAGCGAAACCTTACGTAAAGCTGTTACAGTATCCGCAAAGTGAAACTTTATATAAACATTTGTTTGCGGCACTGAGGGCTTATATTAACCAATACTCAGAAACTCTCTTTGAAGGTATTTTATTTGATTTCTCCACTTACCGCCAATTTCAAGACAATACTAAATTCTTTGTTAGTTACTTATTACTTATGTAATGTAATAGTATTTTTATTTGAAATTACCGGAATTATAACCGTTGACGCGTAAAATACACGTTGCTTGAGCAACGTGGGTGACATTGCTATTTTTATTCGATTTTTTTAGTTTGAGATAAATTTTTCAATGAAATTTATTTTTATTCAAAAGTACATCATCAACATCATTATGTTAGTGTGTATTTTTTTTTGTTTGCTTAACTTATTTATAATGCATTATTATAAAACATATTGGCGTCTTCATATAGACGAAAATTATGGTTATATTTCATACTCCTTCGTTCGCATTATTTTCACAACATAACAACTTGATAAAACTGTATATACCAAGAAGTTGTATTATTATAACGGGGACAGTTAGACAAACCTTTCGTTTCATATAGAAAAATATTAAATTTTGTTTTAGAAAAAGCGTACATGTTATGTATACATAGATAGACCAGATGTGTAACGTATCATATTGTCCATATGTCGTGATCATATCGCGGAATTGGTCATTTAATGAAATAATTTTTCTGTTAATTTTCAGTTTATGATTAACCAGATTGTGTTATTATTCAAACGTTATCTTTTTATTATATTCGAAATACATTTCAATTTTGAATTCAAGTCGAATGTGTTTTAACGAAAATAATAAACCTAAATGAATGATATTATAAAAACTACTTTTCAATACTAATGCATCAGTTATATTAAAAAAGTCTAGCCTTAACTGTCTCGGCCATTTACGATTACTTCGTACGAAACGAATCAAAATGGAAATATGAGGTTGCGTTAAACGTTTGGAATTTGATAAGATAAGTTCGTGGTACGCTGTGAGTTTGACTCGTACGACTGGCAGGGGGCAGCGGGCTGTGCGCGGGCGTGGTGGGCTGCGTGCTGCGGCTGTGCGGGGCGCGCGCGGCGTGGCTGCGGCGCGAGGCGGCGGCCGCGCTCTACCTGCTCATGCGCGCCAACTTCCAGCACGGCGCCGGCGGCAGCCTCACCAGAGTGCATCTGCAGGTAGCTTTTACTTAATTCATACCGGCCACAATTATCACACCTATATTATGTGGCATTTACATTTTTTAACACTCTTAATTATTATTCAAGTATTTATTTCATATATTAATTGGTAACTAAATTTAAATTGTCTATGGTTTTTTTTTTATTTAGGTCATCATAACGGTATCAAAACTCCTAGACAGCTCAACAGCATTGAATTGCAAACGCTTCCAAGAATCACTATCCGTTATAAATTGTTTCGCAACGGGCGATAAGGCAATGAAAGGAACTGGTAATCATTTTACTTATATTTTTATGAATTATTTATTTATTGAATAGGCAATATTTGTAAATATCAATATTGCGTATGTATAACTAATGGAAAAAACCTTTTCTATTGAATACTAAATTTATTTTTATATTTGTCACTGCTTTTTTTAAATTAATATAAGTTTTATATCAAAAGTTAGATCAATAATCTTAATTTAATTATTCTACTGTTGGTATATTATATAACATTACAACTACAACCATATTATTATCTAATGTAATGAAATATGTATGTATCAGTTAATAATAATGAATCGGTTTTATTTTAGGCTTGTCAAGTGAAGTAGCAGAACTAATGCGGCGCGTGCGCACTGTAGTTGGAGCGAGAGCGCGCCTCGCCGGAGTCGGATGTGCTCCTGGAACCGGTAATTGATACTATATTAATTTATTGGTTGGAATAATTGTTTCTTAACTTAACTAAATTAAGTTGATATTTTAACACACAGATATGGAATTTTGTATAAATATTCTACGTAAAACGGAACTATCGATTATCCTGCAGTCTATCGTCGACATTGCTAGGATTGGTTATTGGAATGCGGATTAGAGATCGAGCGAAAGATATATAATAATCGAAGATTGATGCCACTCCTTGATTGGAGATACATTATTATTATATAATTTCGGGCGTATAAGTATTTAAATTATTTTTAGTTCTGTCACTCAACACGTAAAGCCTCAATGTCAGATGAACAGTGGAGAATGTGAGAACGGAGTGTCTTAACACTAGTTTCTTATAAATATTATCGTTTTCCTGTAAAGTGCAGAACAGAGCATGCCCGAATTTCCGAATAGTATAATTCCGTGTGTCCGAAGCGGGTGCGGGCAGCGTGCTCCTGGCCGAGCTGCAGTACTCGCTGGCGGCGTCGTGCCGCGCCACGCCGCGCCTGCGCCACGCCTGGCTCGCCACGCTGGCCGACCACCACGCGCGGCACTCCGCCCACGACGAGGTCAGATCAATCGGGTCTTCTCCGAAAAAAAGCATGTGTATTCAATATAAATTACTATTTTTAACAAAGGCATAAATTTAAGGAAATAATAACAATATATATTTGATTTTAACAAAATCGGCTTACACTTACCGAGCCTGTAACTCGATTGTATAGAACTGGTAATTATTTAATGGGACAATCAGTACGCTTTTACAATAGGATCCCAGAAAACGTCCGAAAATTGTCTATATCAAAAAAGTTATGAGAAGACGTTTGTGTGTGAAAGGTAACCTAACCTTATTAACGATTTCATAAATGTTAACACGCCTTGGGAATGAAATGCTCGCTCCAGTCTATCTTAAAAGTATCATTGTCGCTAATAAATCTGTAAACTATTCTACTGAAAATAAAATGGAAGTCTCGCTGAGTTTCTTGCGCCGGTTCTTTTCAGGTCTGAGGCATTAACTTTAGTCAACTGAGTAAATTGTTTGACGTTCAAAAAATGAAGCATTTAACTTCTTATTTTGAATAAAAATATTTGACTTTTATGTAAGGTATATTTCGGTAACTTTTCATTATATCAGTCCAGCCGTTCCAGAGATTATCCGGAACAAACAGACAGGCGGACAAAAATTGAAAAATATGTTATTTTGGTGTATATGTACTTATGCTTTTTGTAAAAAGCTGTTATTTTTAATATTACTGATGCTCTAATTTTATTTATTTGTATAGATTTCAGTGTTTAATATATACAACGATTATATCGCGCATATTTAATTTAAAAATAAAAGATATTGATAAATTAAAAATAAAATATATAAGCTTTACTCGCACCTCTCTAGCTGCACCAAAAAGAGATACGAAAGTTGAACCAAATGTATTTATATCGTATAACATAAATGTTTTTTGTATAGGCCATGTGCTGTCATCTCCACATTGCCGCACTTATAGCGGAGTACCTCAAGTTACGAGGCACGCAGACCTGGGGAGCTGAAGCCTTTGCTGATCTATCTATGAACATTATAAAAGATGAAACTGGCCTCAAAATAGATGAAGGTAAAAAAAATACTTTAATACATTTTCGTTTTTTTTATTATCTATAAATACTTAAAATGTAGGTGTACATAGTCGAAAAATGTGCGTTTTTTTATTAAGACGTGTACCATTATTATAATAGGTCTAAAGAGATTATGTTACATTTAATAGTTGCACCTTTTAGAGCTCTTAAATATATATTAGCCATATTTTCGGTAAACTATGTTGCAGGAACTAGTGTACAGTCATTTTTGTAATCGTACGACACTATATATTTCGTAATTTCGCTTAATGTGTCCAATGGACAGAACGCATTGCATCCAGGAACTTCCATTAGACGAGGTTCCGCTGAATCGTCGTCCCAGTAATATATCTGAAAGTAAACAATAGAATCTTATATTGGAATTTGTTTCTATGTGGAAATTAACAATAAGTATACCACTTATTAATTTAGTAATTATAAATTTCATTGAATTTTGTAAGAGCATTCTGCTTTCAGATAGTTAAAAAATAAAAACTAAAAACACAATAACTCGTATGTTTTAATTTCTAATGCGATAATGAATACCTTAAAACCAAATCGCTGTCCATGCGTTAAAGGATTCTGTTCCTTTCGCACTTGGGTCGAAGGTTGCTTTTCATGTAACTCGAATAGTAGCGCGGCTCCTGGGTCCGGCAGGCGGGGAGGAGGCGCCACGCACGCGGCTAACAAAGCTGCAACCGACACCGGAGTCCCGATCCGAACTATTACTTTAGGGCTCGTAGATTCCTTTGTATTCAAGACAGCTTCTTTTATTATTTGCTGTAACAAAGCCCCTGAAAAAAAAATGTTTAAGATTAGCATTAACGTAATGAGCATACGTTAAATGTAATGTATTAATTTTCGTAAATATACGGCTCGTGAAATACAATTGAAATACATTATCTTTTTTTCTTACCTCCGCTAAGTTTCTTCAGAAGATTATTATGAAACATCATGGTGTATTCTAGCCTAGCGACATCCATAAGCTTTCTTTTGACATGTTTTGCCCATTTTGGATTTGCAACTTTAATATCGTCCTAAAATATAATTAAATATATTAATTATTCAATAAAGCGTTTAATTCTACATACATAAATTCTCAATAGATTTTATTTCTCTCATAAAATTAGCACCTTCCATAGTTCAGTCATATAAATATACACATACACGTACAAATATAGATCTATATGAATATAATAAAATAGAACATGCTTTCTTTTTGTATTTAAAAGTCATCAAAATTATACTTTTACTGTTATTACCTGTATTACAAATAAATTATTTAAATTGTAAGCATCTTGCGGAGTACTGAAGTTAGTGACAGTCATGTGTGCTATCTTATGGAACAAGTCTCTGTAAGGCACAAGTAAGCCTTCTTCAGTAAACGCTTTTAGTATCCTTTGTTTTTCTTGCTTGTACCGTGGGCAGTTTTCTTCATAAAGAAGCTATAAATATCGAAATAGAAAATATCAATTTGAATTTTCACTTTTTTGGCACACACAACGCTTATTTGGCGATTGCTTATTCTTACTTATTTCGTATAGCTTTTTTTTTTAAACAAGTGTTTCTAAGTCTGTGAATAACACTTTAAAAATGTAAACTATCTTAAAAAACGCTATTTTTTTGGCCTGTGTAAGCTCTGTTACACGGTTCTAATAAAATTAAAAATGAAAGTTTTAAATAACTTTTTTTAAATAGCTATTACATCAACATACGAAAGCCATCGTTCTGCGATTTCGATTCATATTACGTGTTTAATGATAAATGTCATGTTGCACTTTATATATATATATATATATATCTATCTCAATAGAGCCAATAATTAAAGCAGTAATTAAATTAATATCTTAAACTTCTCACATAGTCTTCGTTTCGTGGTGGGTAAGTGTATGGCACAGGTTGCCAGTTCATCGTATCGTTCCAAATTTGGTCAATCGGAGGAGGCCACAACCCTGCGGCTATTAAAAGAGCGGTCATCTTGCTGAGATTGGTATCAGATGCTATAACGATGCTTTTTTCTGTAATTAATAAATTGTACCTTAACTAGACAGTAAATTATATAATCATTATCAAATATTATTATTACCTTATATGTTTTACTCATCCGGTAGTTTGATATTTGTATATATGTTTTTGTAAACCATGTTAAACTTCTTAAAACCATGTTTCATTTCAGTAAAAATAACTTTTTTTCTTATAAATGTAAACAATAAATACCTGCTTATTACATGAGTTAAGTTGAGGAGTTGATGTTCTTATATGTACGTACCTGCTTCATAAAGAGGTCCTAAAAACTCGTTATATCTTTTTCTAAGTAATGCGCCCATTTCGAATGTCAACAGCTTGCCCTCCTGAAATGCAAAGGAAATATTATCCCTTTTGTTGCTGTATGTGATAAATCGAAATGCTTTTCTGTCATTCGAATCACTAATGTTGCAAGCGATATATCATCATTACGGACTGACACTAATCTACGTCTCTCGACACCTCGTTCCTGTTTAGAACACGCGACCTTCAGGACTGGAGCTCTCCCTCCCATCGTACCGGGAAGTAGACGCTTCGTTACAAACTATCCTTAGATGACCCTCGAATACCATACAAATGTCTGTCCATCCCGTAGCTCTGTCTAAATTTATAATTGATTAGTCGTATAATAATTTGAAACAAATATACGACATAACATCATTGTGAATTTAAAATAAGTACTATTCTTTAATACAATGGCCAAGCGTAACGTAATTAGAAGAATAATTCTACGAATAGAGGATATACGGCGAATTGTACAATAGTTAGCAATCGGTTCTGAATCACATCAAAAACTGAATAGTATTAGTTACAGTTTTATTGTACAGTATTTAAGTTGAGCAATATGTTTAAATTGCATATTTGATGCCATTACGAAACTTGTACACGTTTACCTATTACTCCTACTTATACAAGACTTACATAAGCGAAACAGATCAGTTTCATTTAACTATAAGCAATTTGTTATCGACGTTTTATTTTATACGATATATAACTATGCATTGTAATATCGAGGCATATCTGGCAATAGGTTTTTATGGTCCAATGGTAATGATCGTGAAAAATTGAACTTACGTTAGTCAAGGCTCCTGCTCCGTAGGGTACAAAAACGTGTTCGGTCGGTGGCGCACCCAGCATTGCCAATTCACGTTCACTGGGTGTACGCTCCCCGTGAGACATGAGCTAGACAGTTTAGAATTTTATTATGGCATTAGAAAAACAATAATCACAGTTACATTTAGCCGTTTCTTAAGTAAAAATTTGTGTGATTTAATTTGATTTAGAGATTGCTTCGAGCAAGAAGACAGCCACACATGTTTTTTTCTCAGCTTCTCATTTTTTCCTGCATAACAGAGTAGTCGCGAAAATTTTGTGTCAAGATACTCCGTTCTGCACTTTCCGCCCGAATTCGAGACATTCATATAAATGAAATAATTTCGCCGAGTGAGCATCGCACCCACAACCAATCGCGTTTACAGTCAGACGTTGTGCCACTTCGCCACCATGGCCTTGATGGCCTCGATGCATACATTTCATATACATAATATATGGCTTTTTTTTTTCTTGTGTTACTTATATATTGTTCTGTGCAATAAAGAAAATTCTATTCTATTAATATTTAATTATATAAATCATTTTATTTATAAGTAAGAGATGGTATATAGAAAATTAGAACAAGTTTTATACAAAACGAATATGGTACTTGCATTTGCATTATTAGCCTCCTATATAATCACTATTAACGTACCGACTTATTTATGTTCTGTTTATTTTATAAGACTCTATTTTAACATGTAAATAATAAAATATTTCTTGTTAAGATATATAACTAATTACTAAAAGTATATAAATAATAGAAAAGATTTGATTTTATTAAATTTAATTATATAAAATATATTTTAATTTTTTTTGTCATATAACTTACCACATGCACTTGTCGTAATATTGTAATTTCAACCGTAGTATCCTTCATCAAGATCACTGCTACGAGGGCTAGATGAAACGGTTAAAATAGTTTTAATAAACGTGACATTATTTTGCGTTAGTTTTATTTTATTCTTTTCAAATTGTATAGTAAATAATGGAAGGTAATCTAACGGAAGGTTGCCCATGATGGAAAAACATAAAATACACGCACCGGCGATGAGTGAGACGCCCACCAACACGCCGAGGCAACAGCAAGTATGTTCGGTGCGCATACTAGGCGCATCCGCCGCGTTGGTTGGCTCCTCCTCGCGACCGCCCTCTTTCCTGATTATTATGAAAGTTTATCGAGAATACATGCAAAGATGAAATCCATTTTCAATTAGTAATATTAAACACTTCTTCTCTTCTCTCACCCAATCACTCGGTCAATTTGTAGTATAATAATTTTTTTATATTACATACTTTTATGTATTTCAAATGTTACTCAATTTAATGTGTCTTCAATATAAATTGAAATGAAATATTTTCTAACAAATAGATATAAACGAATCTACAATAGTACTTTTAATATAGGGTACATTAAAACTAAATTTTCAGAAGGATATTTCAAATAATTTTTTGACAAACATTTACTCCGTTTTAATCCGTATTGTACTAATTTAGATATGAGTTTAATAAGACATTTTCCTCACATTTTCCTCCGCCTAGTTGGCAGCTCTACATCGTAGTCCTATCTTGACCCGTACCTCGCTCACTTATTGTAAAGCATCTCAAAAAGTAACTACGAACGTTTCATTGTAAACACAATAGACACGAAATATAAGGTTTATATGTCGTATGTTCAAAACGGACGATATCACAGCGGAAGTGCACAACGCGCGAAGTGATGTACCACTGAGAGCGACACGGGACGCTCGGCAGATTCACGGTCGTTGCGACCTGCCACTCAGATGATTGACTTTGTCCAATCGATTGTACGGTATCTATTTACACATACGGCTGAACAGACATAGCTATTTATATGAGTGTACCTGCGTCCCGGTGACGCCCTTGCCGACGTCACTTATTGTAAACTGATTTTATCTCGTCTTTATCCATACAAAATTTATATTTTATGTGGCATGCAAGTTTTTCATAATAATAGAATATATACATCCATGTTGCTTGTTAATAATGTATGGGACAAAAGGTCGACATAAATCCCACGCTAGTTTACCATATCTGTTTGCCATCGTTATTAGAAAATGTATTGAAATATAGCTAAAATGTCTGAAGAAAATAGAGCATAAATAAATGACACGACCCCTCTTATATTGAATCGGGCACGGCTGACTTTGTCTGATAGAGTGAATTAAACGATTGCGATAGCAGTGTGCGAACGAACTGCACCTTCCGTTTATCCTCGTCAACAAACTGCGATGTGTCTCTGATCCCCCATCGGGGAGACTATATAATTATTTTACAGTATATACCTTTACAGTGTTATTAATAAGTGTATTGTAAATAGTAATTACGTTAAATGAATGCTTACGTAAAATAATAAAAGTATTGATTGCTACTCACTTTATGCACACGACACTGGTCAAATGCACCATGTTGCTATTGTATAATATACTTCACAATTCACTAGTCAATGTCAATTGTAGTATTAGTTTTTTTTTTAACTGATAATTGCAACAACTTGGTTACGGTGTCACTCTGTCTATTATCGTCAATGCAATAATTCATATCTTATTTACCATAAAATCTGATAAACTTTAATTAAATAATCTCTTTTCATGGCTGTATTGTACAATTAATATGTGAACAGTTAAATCACTGTATGTTGCTATGATTATTATGGAATGGTAAAATGATATAAATCTAAAATAATTATAACGACTTATCCTTCTTTGTACGGGTCACGAAATAAAAACCAATTAAGCAGGTACATTCATTATCACAGCTGATTTTATTTGTTCTATAATTTCATACAATATCTAAATAACAATCAGTTTATAGACACATGTATAAATTGTTCATCTGTATAATATGTTTTGTGGATATATATTATTTAAATCTACTAATTATATAAAATATATTAACTAGCAGGAATTGAACATTGTTTATTATATTCGTTACGTGATAACACATTTTCTTGCATTAGATTTACAAATGTATCGTAGTCGCAAAATGTTTGTACTTTACACCCAGCTATTGGTAATATAACTCCTGGGCCTCCTGCATCTGCTGCGTAAACGGCCTGTATAAGAAAAACACCAATTATTTACTTAGTCTGGCCATAAACACTGTTATAATTAAAAATAAACAAAATATTACTTTCGAATTTGTAATCAGATATTATTATATGATTTGTTCCATTTTCGCGTCAACGTGTCGTAAAATATTTTGTGATATTAAAATATAGTGTGGTGATAAAAAGAAACGAATTGAATGTAATTACGTAAAGTAGGTATGGTCCCAAATACAATTTTTAATCATTAATTCATCCACGCCCTGAAGGCCCTAAAGATTCGGTCGTTGGCCGCGAATGCCTTTAACAGCCTGCTGTTTGGCCTTCCGGCAGTAGCCTAAGTGCTCGCTAGAGTTCACGAATTCCGCGCAAGTGAGCTGTGGCGAGGCGAGCAGCCATTGTCGGAGAGAATCGTGTGGATCAGGAGAAGAGCGGACGAAGCCCTGATCCGGCAATGGAATGAATACCTGGAGTCCCCAGCGGTCTAGCGACGGTGGAGGTGATTCACCCCCACCTATAACGCTGGGCATGATAAGTTTTGGGGTTCTGACGTTCAGGTTTGTGCAGGTGTTGACGGGGCACAGCTGCTTCGTCAAATACTTGCACCAATTTGCACGTCAGAAGGTGTCGCCAGTGTGATGAAGGCCATGCTGGATATTGAGAGGACCTGATCTGCAATGGTCTCCTTCTGGGAATCTGCTGTTGCATTACGTTGCGTGAGTCCAGCGCGGATGCTTGTCCGCTCCGCAGTTGTAAGCCAAAGGGTAGGAGAAGGCGGTTCGTGCATCACCTACTCTGCCTATCCTGGAGGATATACTGTGGACCTACTGCGGGAGGATCGAGGTAATCCTCTAGCAAGAGCACCCTGAAAGTGACGCCACCTGCAGCGTCTCATCAGGGTGGAGATGATTTCCGCTGGGTTATAGTGGGTAGTATCGAGGTCCCCGGTGAGTCAATCCGTAGGTCAGTTCTTCCTGCATTGGGCACGGATGGTCTGCGTAAACTGAATCTCACTCAGATTAAAAAAAGAGATCCTGTAGCCTATAAAAAACGCAATTTTTTACAATTGAACAAACAAAATGACCACATTTATGCTGAAAGCTCTAAAAAAGCTTCCCAATTACTCAACAGAGTACAATGTGGGCATTGTCCGACTACAGTGATGGTTTGATGGGGTGTTATCTATGAAGGAATGACTGAGCCACATTTTTGTGAAAAACGTATCAAAACATCGGCAAAAGTGTATCAATATACTATTCTTGCGAAATTAAACCTTCTCAAGTATGGTATAATGAACATGGTGTTAAGAGCTTAGTTAACCAAGAATAGTCCTTTCAGCAAGACTCCGGCGCCAAGTCATAAAGCTCGATCCGCCCAATCTTCGCTAAAAACGATTATTCCGAACTTTATCAGAGCTGAAGACTGACCGTCATCTAGTCCTGATCTTAATCCACTGGCAATGGCAATGAACAATTTCCCCCTAGGAAGAGTGCGTGTTGCTATTGACAACTGGCCTCAACGTTTAAAGGACTGTATTGCACCCAATGGAGACCACATTCATGTATGAGAGACCATATTAATATATTAAAGTAACACACTGTAATAATGGTAAATGTACGTACAATAATAAAAAAGCTTTTTTTTTAGCTTATATTTATGGCAAGACTAAGTATATAGCTCAAAAATAGAATAAATATTAGATACAATACTTTTGGTGGAGTTGATTAGTAAAACTTATAGGTCTAATTTTTAATTCTTATAATATTATTACTTTAATTCTCATAATTTCGTAGGCATAATACATATCTTAATAGGAAATGATGTTTTCTTTTAAAATTTACTAATTAATTATAGCCAACTATTCATTTTTTATTTGCTATATCAATATGTTAAGAAGACTTACAGTAAAACCATATTGTCCTGTTGTAATTTTTCTTCTCAATTCCAAAGATATCGTGGACCCGTACCTTGGCTGGTGCGCTTTGAAAACATTGATAGCTGCCATAAGAGCAGCTACATTGTTCTCATGCGCGGAATACAAATATAATTTTGGTTGTTCCTTATTACCCGCAACTGCAGCACTCGTAACATTCAATATGTCCGCTAGAAGTACTCCTGCCATTAAAATGTTACAGGTCATTACTCTCGACATTGACAATGAAAATAGATTTTCGTGACTGTCTTACCCGATGCTAATCTGATTAATTCGCTGTTATAAAATTCGCATGCATATTCAATCTTAGTCATTTCCTTTATTTTTGGCATAACTTCTTTCGCCCACAAAGGTGGTCTTATCCCAACATTTTCCTATAAAATAAAAATAATATGACAAATGCATATTAATTAGTTCATTGTCGAATAAGATTAATTTCACTTACTAAAGTTTGAAATAAGTTATCAAGATAAAAAACGTCTTCTGGTGTTGTAATATTTGTTCCTGTTTTTGTGCTTAAAAATTTGTAAAGTCCCTCATACGGTTTGGTCCATGTCTGTACCTCAGGCAAATTATATGTGCTATCTCTTAGTTGTAAGTACCGTGGACAATTGTAATAATACAACAGCTGTAAAATGAAACATTTTAATACAACTCTAAAAGTACTACATAATATATTATAGATAATTCATTTAACGATTTTAATATGCTTTGCTCAAGCTAACTTGAATATACAAATGACTTAAACCTGTAACGCATGCATTTTTCAAAAGTAGTGCGTCATAAATTGCCGTGTATACAAATTACCTAATTTACAATACAACGATGGATAGTTATAATCTGCTTGAGACTAGTTTCAACGATATTTACCAATTATGAGCATTTACAAACTCTTATTAACCTACATCGTAGTTCAGTTATATAGTTTTCCTTATGATTATTATTCTATACATTGAGATTTTATATCTTTACATCACAACTTCTAGATAATTATAAAAATATTTTTAATGTATGATATGAGTATGATTATGAACTACGAATATAAGTTTCCCTAATTCATCTCAGATTTTTTTTATTATGGTGATATTCATACGTTTTACTATACTTACATCATCGTCGTCATAATCGATTGTATCATATGGCACGGGTTGCCAATTTAAAAACGGATTCCATTTTTGAGCGGGGGGTGGAGGATAAATGGCAGCCAAGGCAGTTAAAACTGTCATTTTTGTTCTAGCAAAGTCGGTAGTGCGAATAGATATATCGTCAGGTAAATATAATTTGGATATTAGTTTGTTATAACGTTCTCTTAAGTATTCGCCCACTAAGAAACCTCTCTGTTTTCCTTTCTATATAAAAATATGAAATTAGTTTTAATTACTTGTTTAATATATGAATAAATATAACAACTAAACTTACGTTGGTCAGTGCCTTCTTTCCGTAAGGGAAAAATATATCTCCATTATTATGTTCAGCAGGAAATTTATCTAATTCTTCTTGGTCTGGTGTTCTATCTCCATGGCGAAATACCTACGATTAAATCACAATTGTTAAACTTTACTATGTTTATTTATTAACTATTTCATTTTGAATATGTTTATTTTATATTTGATTATAATAATTAAAGTTTATTGTTTAATATATCCAGTATTTTGAAAGTAACTTATTTAAATCTATAATACACAATTCCAAAAAAAAACATTAATTTATACGGACATACCACAAAAGAAAGAATTAACTCTGTATCCAAGCCATTGTCAACCAAATCAACTTTGCTTTTGGGCTCCAATGCGAGGCCCCCGGAAATTGGAGGCACTTCACCGTTGACAGTCACAACTAAGAGAGCCAAAAAGCATACCGGCCTCATAATGTGTCAGGTATAATACTTTACTAACAAACAATTCTTATCGGCATTATCTACACGCGCTCGCGACCAGATTTCGACTGCCATACTACGGGCATCTACTCCATTTATATAGACTTAAGCATTAAAAACGTCTATATAGGGCTGAATCGTACGTTTTTGTATACAGCTAAATAATCGCGCCGCTCGACCAATTACAGAATTCACACAAATCGAACCACGAGTTAATAACAATTATTTTATAATATTATTTTAAAGTTCGTCGTCCAATATTCACTTTAATGATCACCAGTGAAACTAGTTTTGTTGAGGTTTTTGTTATCGGGGATTAAGAAAAAAAAACTATAAATTAGTAGTGTTTTTATATTTATTTATTATATTTTGTATGAATATATATTATTGTTACAATTCTATTATTTATTAATTATCAAAATGTTTAATGTAATTTTATGGTTCACATATAAAACCGATTTTAAATTAATATAGCTATTAAATAATACTATCATCATCGTATTTGTTTCTACGAAGTCCAAATTCAAAGAAACAAAAATTAAAGAAAAATACTAAACACCTACTACAATTAATGAAACTGAATTCCGAAACAAGAAATAAACGAATATGAAATACAATTAGCAAGGTAATAATTTAATTGAAAACGATGTATTGTTTTATTTAAGTAACTACTTTAAAATTAAATTGTACATTGTTTTTTGTATTGACTTCGAGACAACAGCACGTCTTGAATAGAATTGATGAAATTATCAAAATCACATATAAGTCTTCCATCGCAAACGCCTATCGGTAGAATTGTTCCAGGTCCACCTGCATCTGCTGCGTATACAGCCTGTTAAAGACGTACATAAATTTAAAGAAATATTAGAAAATTCGCGCCATTTGATTATAATCGAGATTAAGCTATTCGAAATGTTAAATTGCCTGCTTGATAAATTTACAAATCTTTCATGGATTTAACCTCAACTAAAATTAACACTATTTATATATTTTGACATAACACTTTAATATTTAATTACCTATATTATTTATTACAATATTTATTCATTTTAAGTTATTATATTTTATAAATTTAAATCAAAATCGCCAGGAACTCTACCGTTAGGTATAAAATTAAAAGGATCCATCTACAATCATTATTTTGATATCTCTCGTAAATCGTAATAACTATGTCTCTGTCTATTGGCACACAAATTATATTATTATCTTATATTTCTTAAAGGTCTCAGAGCTCTTGAATTTATCAGTTATGTGAACCCTAATCAGAACGTTGCCCATGCTGCTACAGTTGCTGTATATTCTTCAATTAAAAAATGATTCATGTACTAAATTCAAATCGCTTATCTTTAAACGTGTTTATATTTTTTTATTTACTTAAAGGCAACAATAAAATAGAGCACAATAGTTACAAAAAAATAAATTACCACTACGCTGTATTTCCCGGTCTGTAAGTTTCGTCGAAGTTCTAAAGCGATACTTGAACAGTACTTAGGCTGATGTGGATTGAAACTTTTCAGAGCTGCCAACAAAGCTGCTACGTTAACCTCATGCGCCGAATATAAACGTAGCTTAGCTTGATACCTATCACCGGCAACGATCATTTTCATAATGTTCACTATTTCATCTAAGAGAACTCCTGTAAATTCAAAAAAAAAACAAATACGTTTAAAAATAGTTGTTTACTTAAAGAGTCGAATTATTTTTTTAAAATATTGTTAATATATATTTGTATATATTCATAATGTCTCTGGTAACATATGTTGCTTCCTAAAATGACAGGTTTTACAAGACCACTGGCATAGAAATGTTTATGTATGTACGAAGGTCAAGTCAATAAAATGTTAACAAAACTAAAACTAAAAAAACTAGTCGTCTGTTTGATTGATAAAGTCTTCGACTTAAGCCAACGACATTTCCTTTTTGTCCTCTGAAAATAATTAGTGTCAACCTATCAGTTTCGTACACTACAAGAAATTATTATAATAATATTAGTTTACAAATCTAAAAAAATATAATAGAACTTCTTCATTATTAAAAATTATAGAAGAGTTTTTCATATGGCCTTTTATATATGGATTAAGATTCACTAACACGATGAGCATTGTACAATTCCTTATTTCAGTTACCTGTAGACAACTTGACGAGTTCACTATTGTAATATTTACAATAATATTCAATTTTTGTCATTTCTTTAATTTGAGGTAGTACAGATTCTATCCATTCATCATTTTTTATATCAACATTTTCCTAAAAAAAAAATCAGGATTTAGCTAAATCTATTGATAACGATTAAAACATAAAATAAATTAACGTAAAATTTCTAATTATATCTAATAATTCAAATTCATATTTAACATACCAACGCCTGAAACAAATTGTCTAAGAAAAATACGTTTTCAGGCTTAGTGATATTTGCTGCCGTATTTTCACTTAATAATTCAAACAGAGATTTATACGAATCAGTTAATTCCATTATTTCCGGAAGTTCATAAACGCTATCTTTTATATAATCATATTTTCGACAATTAGCGAAATGTGTGAGCTGAAAACAAGAAAAATATTATACGATACTTTTAGTGTAAATCACTGCAGTGGATACTTTAATATTTTGTTGTTATTTAACAACAAATGCTTTCACTATGTACGTTCACGAGAGGACATAACTTGTGACCAAATCATGTTTTTCCCTAATATAAAATTCAGACAGCACTAACTAGATTTTTGCAAGTTAACATAATATCCGTCATATCATGATATGTTAAAAATTGGTATAGTTATAATACAAGAGTTGATTAGATATTGTAAATATTACTATTAAGAAATACTGTCGTATAAATGAAATTTTACAATTTATGTTTAATGTTTTGAAAAAAATAATATAAGGAATCTTGTGAAATATAAATATATTTACATCGTCATTCATAATGTCGCATGTGTCATATGGTATTGGTTGCCAATTTAACTCGTCATGCCACTTCTGTTCTGATAATGGAGGATATACCGCAGCTAGAGCCACCAGTGCTGTCATCTTAGTTCTTGCAAAATCTGTAGCTCGTACGCTAATTTCACTGGGTAGATATAATTGCGACAGTGAACCATTGTAGCGTTTTCGTAAATATTGACCTAATTGAAAAGCATGTTGCTTCCCTTTCTGAAAATTCAAATGAAGATAAATATATAATGTCATCAGTACCAGCATAAACCTAACTATTGTATATAGATAAATTTAAATTTGTTTTTGTATATATATAAATTTGTTGACTCTACAATTAGTAAATTTAAGGTATAACTTACTAGTGTTAGCGCTTTCTTGCCAAACGGATAAAATATGCTGTCATTATAATGTGCCGCTGGATATTTTTCCAATTCGCCCGGATCTGGTGTCCTGTCGCCATGTCTAAAAACCTTGATAACATTTTGCATTTCCAATAATATGCATGTGAAATAGGTGTATTGTTTTTATTAAAAAAATACATAAACTCACTTTTATGTTAGAAGTTATCCGTATTTAGGATATTCACTTACCACAAAAGAGATTAACAGTTCATTGTCGTCTTCAATATCGTTAAAAGATTCAACTTCACTTGATTTACCATTATTATGAAGATTTTTTGGCAGTGCGTTGACCAATCGAAGCTCTGACGTAAACACTGATACCACTGTCACTAATGCAACGTAAAAACCTATCATTTTGATTATTAATACCAATAATAATAATTTGTGACAGAAAACGTTCTGCAATATACTGTTACGATATAAACAGCTCAGTGTGAACTGCGAATAACACATCGATTTTTCCTTTTATATAGAAATATATTTATAAATGTTTTTTGCATTTTAAATACTTGTACAAGTAAAAGTGGAAGAAATTTGACATTACAGGATTTAAACTACGAAAATCTTCAAAATTAATTGTTATCGATGTAGTAAATTGAAATGCATATCTAATATGCTTTTTATAGCATGGTACATTCAAGAGAATTACTTTAGTTGTACAAATATATACTGAATAAACATAAATAATTTAAATTAAGGTACATGACAGTCAAATGTTCATATTGGTCATCTGCAACATAATATAAAACTACACTTTTTTTCAATTTAGGTACAGAATACATCATTAAAATAAAATAGATGCATGAAACCTGATAGTTTGGTTTGCTCAATCCGGGTCTCGATTCATTAGTTACATTAATAATAAGATGATTTCTCATATGGGAAAACTAGTTGGAATATCTGTTTATTTAAAAGCTAGCCTTTGTTTTGTCTTGTTCTTTTTATAAATTCCCAAACAGTTAAAGATAGAATACAGAACAGAAAGATACGATACAATAAATTTCTGCATATTGAATAATTGATATAATTGACTTGCGATGGTAGTTTATTTTTGAACATAATAAGTATAAAACTACAATATCAACAACTTTAAGTAATGGCATTATAACTTATTTAATTTCTGTCTCTTCTTTTAAGGAATGACTGACGTCCACTACAATGAGCAAGCTCTACTAGAACAGTTAATGCTATGTACAGAATATGTCGACAAAGCAGAACGATATGAATTGCTGGGTCCGCTATACCGTCTCGTTATTCCTATATACGAGCGAAGGAAAGATTACCAGGCGCTCCTTACTTGTTACCAACATCTTACCAAAGCTTACGCTAAAGTCATCGAGGTTACTAATTCGGGAAAACGACTTCTGGGAAGATTTTACCGCGTAGCCTTTTTTGGTAAAGCACATTTTGGTGAAGATGAAGAAGGCATTGAATTCATTTACAAAGAGCCGAAACTGACGTCGCTTAGTGAAATCTCGGAAAAGCTTCAGAATTTCTATGAGCAAAAATTTGGTACCGATTGCGTCAAAATGATAATGGATTCGGCTCCGGCAAGTATTATAGTAATATTAACTTTGAAATAAAACTGGTTTTTGATTCTTTATTTGTATTTATACTGCCGTATAAACTGTATGCTGACGTAGAATTACGCTAACCAAAGCAGTTTTAATTACCAGTCCATGAACCTTTCCTAATAATATATATAGCCTTGTCTACAAAAATAATTACGAACACTTTTTAGATTTTATTCCGATTTTGTATATTAAGCAGACGTAAGTTCTAGTTTTAGTTTTTCCTTACTTATTTTTGATCACATTATGTTAACACATTCACTTTTATTTGACTTCAAATAGGTAAACCGCGACGAACTAGATAGCAAATTAGCGTATATTCAAGTGACATGGGTACGAGCGTCACCCGAGGGGATGGCAGCAGCGCATTCTGGAGGCGAGGGTGCCTTTGAGAGAGTCCACAATGTCAGACGTTTTGTGTTCGAAACGCCATTTACTAGGGATGGAGCAGCTCGCGGTCCTGTGCACCATCAGAGATTGCGTCTCACCCACCTTACAGGTATACATGACATTCTTCCTTTCTCTTAGATTACTTGGTCTTTTAGGAGCTGAACAAAAGTTATTTTTTTATAGAAACTATTTTATTTTTTAAATCATGTATTGGTAATGATAAAATGTTTACCTTGCACTTTTCTCTGCTGTAATATCAAATTCGGACTTAAAAAAGGCACTAACTCAGAATGGAAGGCACCTAACTCAAAAGAATTCTATTTCTATAATATCAACATTGGCATAATCAGCAGTTACATTAGTAGATTATATTGTTAAATCACTTCCATTCTAAAGATTGGTTAAGTGTATCATCGTTAAATGTATTACTAAAATTCTCGCAGTTTCATACCAACATATGAAATGGTATTACTCATGTTTCAGCCGAGAGCTGGTTCCCGTATGTGAAACGTCGAGTGCCAGTTATAGACACTCAAGTGGAAGAGAAGAGTCCCATAGAAGTAGCTGTTTCAGAAATGGAAAGTCAGGTAGCAGAACTAGCCGAGATAGTCAACGCAAAAGCACCGGATATTAAAAAGTTACAACTCAGGTAATTTACTAGAATCCAAAAATATCACACATAATTCTTATGTCGTATGTTTTTTTAAATAACATATATCAAACAATTAGTAAAAAATATTCAAGTTATTTTTTATTATCTTTTCAGATTGCAAGGTAGCATTTGCGTGCAAGTGAACGCTGGTCCACTGGCCTACGCCAACGCCTTCCTGGACCCTACTCTTGCTCCGATGTATTCAGACGACATGGTCGAAAAACTGAAGGCAATTTTTAAGTATGCTCTTGTAACATTCCTATGAGTAAATAATAAAAATTAAAGTATTTTTAACTTTTTGTATTAAGGGTATATTTAAAAATATATTTTAGAAACTCGACGTTTCGAACACTTTACAGTAGTCCGTGGTCACAGGTAGACTGAGGTGGCATTCGTCTGTCAGTTGATACAATTATTATATCTAAATACCGCCAACGATTTCTTAGTTGCTTCACGTACTGCTTTGAATTCTTGCAAAATGAGCTGACTGTATATTGTTATCTGGTGTGGTAGAACTACAAAGTTTTCAGGATTGGGTCCCAAGTGGTAGAAAGTTTCCAGCCGTCTTCTCTATTGAAATTAGGGTTATTTATTTCAATAGCCAAGGAATCATCCTTGGGATATTTTAAATTTTGTAAATAAAATAAATATTTTTTTTTTCAGAGAATTCCTGACAATCTGTCACGCTGCTCTTCAGTTAAACGCAAAACTAATCAGCTCCGATCAGATCACGTACCAAGAGGCTTTAGAATCGAACTACTACAAGTTAAGCGATTCTCTCTCGGGCATGCTTGGTCAGCCTCTACAGGACATACTAGTGAACGGAAACCTCAGTACTACAGTCACCGGCGTCGAATTAGAGTCGAGCAATGCTTAGGACATTATTATAATAGCTATGTAGTTTTTTCAATCGTATGAATTAATCAATTTCTATTTATAAAATAAACCATATTTGTACGTAACTTAATGGTTGGACAGGTAATATTTTTGTCCACATTAATATCTCTAGTCTCTTTTCATCAAAATGACAATTTTTTATAATAATCTCAATTATTCACCGTAATTTATATTAAGTGGTTCATAGAATGTCAGCTATCATTAGTCAAATATATTTGATCATACACCAAAAGTTATTATTAAATATGTAGTGAATGCTATCTGTCTTAAATATGTATGTTAAAAAATGAGTCCTTAATAATACATTTTTGACTCTATTCATATAAAAAAAAATTAAAATTATTAGATCTTCTTTATATTTTTTTAATAAATATATAGATTTTCTAATCATTCTTGATTTCTTGTTCATTATTATTTTGTTACTTATTTTGATAAAATCATAAACCATATACAAAAAAGGGCATATAATAACTTTACCTTCAAAATTTCTTTATATTCTGCGTTTTTGAATTCTTAATTAGGTAATATTATTAATCTGTACTCCTTATTCCTCGAATCAACATTTGAAGTTAAAGATAGGATATGACAAAATAAATATGAAATTAATATCCCACCCAAAATATAAACAATCTACGTTGGCTGTCCTGCACATTTTTTCTTATATTGGGTCAACTTAAAAGTTATATAGTCAGAGAAGTTAAGTTATTTAAATTTAAAAAAAATATTCTCGTTAACCCTTTGTTGCTAAAATATTTCAACCATCCAATTTAATATCCATATTTCATATTCACTGAATCCAACAAAAAGTTGCTAACTTCATTATTACCATTTTCTTATTAATATATATTAATTATTTTTTTTTTTATTCATAGCTAAAATTTAAAAGTATATTACAAAATCCATTTAAAATTAATAATAACTAATATGACAATAAAATGACTGTACTACTAAATATATAAATTGAAGTTGGCAACTTGTCTTAGGCAATTATAACGTGAAATTAGTGACTTAAAGTTAAATTGTAAAAGTCAATTACAAGGTCCATCCTTTTTATAATAAATATACTTGTAGTTGAAATACCATATTGATTGTCAAGACCTGCTTACCTACATAGTAAACTGCCAATAAGTGACGTTTACCTAACATATGACGTCTAATACAATCATTTTCATACAATATTGCAAATATAAAATTTACAGCCATACACAGAGATAAAATTTTGCTTTTAACTAATATTAAGTTGGTATATGTTTACATCAACAGACATCTCTGAGTGTAGCTGTTACAGGTTTTGTATAAAATTTTGAATACTTTAATGCAATGTGCTACTTATCAAATATTAATAATTTATTTAATGATAATTTATAAAGCCTCTATGTATGACTCGAATAACTTCACTCAAGTAATCATTATCATATTGTGTATAGCACTTAATAAAACGATGACGATGACAATACACAGAAAGTAGACACCCTGCCTTGCGAGAAGTAGCGTGAATTTCAGATTCAATCTTTTTCCCGTATACTTATGTTACTCCTACTCCCTACATACTTACACATTTAACAGAACATATATACACATTCATACAAAATGTTAAAATATCTGATCAATTGTTTCAGAATTAAGGAAACAATTGTTCAGATTAATATCTGAATAATTGTTACTCAATTTTGAATCGAGAACTAAAAAAGAAAATTAGTTATACATATGCCATTTATTAAAAAATTACAATAAATATAAAATATTAATGTGAAACCTATATACTAAATAGAAATTTTAAAAGTATTATTTAGTAAATTTATAGTTCCTTAGCACAGTAGCTTGAAGTTGTCGTAGCTCGAAGAACTTTGTAACATCTTATACAATATATACTGAACAAAGTAAGAATTATATTTTGTTAACATTTTTAAAGTGTTATTCCCACACTAAGGAAATTGAAAAAGACATATTTAGCAAACGTATAAAAATTTGAACGCAGCGGGATTTGAATCCGCGCCTCTTGAAAACCGTTTATACGTTTGCTAAATATGTCTTTTTCAAAGTAAGAATTAGTAAGAAAAACATGTAATTGACCAGACTTTGTTATTTTCAAATTGACAATATTGCCTTGCACTAGTTTTGACAAAGAAAGCCATCCCTGTCTTTTTTGGTAAGTAATAATAATATATAAATGTTTTAAAACAAATTAAAATTTAAACTTTTAAAATATATGCTAAAAAAGTAATTTTCGTATGTTGTATTTTAATTAGCTTAAAGAGCTTAGTTTGACATTATATAAGTTACAAATCAACTTTACACACACTCGGTAGGTACAAGTTAGTGTTCCATTTGAAATTTATTTTTAGAGATTTATGACGTTTTATTTATTTTGTTGATATATTTTTTTATGTTGTAGCGTGTGTATTTTATTGTAAAATTAATATATTTTCATCATAAACGGTACTCTTCTCATTCCAATATTTTGTAACAATGTTTAATATAACAAATTATAATTGTAGTTGAAACTTTTGACTAAAAGCAATTTTTGTTTTATCATTCATTTATTGAATTAAAATGTAATAGATCGTATTATACACTTAACATTTTATAAGTGAATCAGAATACAAAAATAAGAATAAACTGTAAATTACAAAGAAATAGTTTCTCGGCAAAATATTATTGACAATTATATTTTAAGGCAGAGGAATCTCAGGTTTTCCTAATAATCTACATTTTTTAAATTGTCTGTAACATATATATTTAGTACATAATGGTAATTTGATTTTTAAAATGGTTTTATAATATGATTTTATTTATATGTAATATTGCTACCTAGATATGTAAACATGCCATAAAGATGTACACACATTAAGTAGCGTTTATAACATACCTTTGCACAAATTAATATTAACCAAGTATTTTATATCGTGATCTGATTTGTAATCTGGATTTGCTGTTTTAATACATTTATAAGAATAAATGATTTTTCATTAAATATACCACCGTTTTACCCACTTACAAAACAGTTTGAATAAAAAAAGTATTGTTATTATTATTAAACTTGGATATGTAGAAAGTATGACGTATAACGTTTTTAAATAGTTAATATTGATTAATAATTTTATATATATAGGAACAAAATAAACCACGATGAAATTCCTATAAAATATAAACTATTTGCGGTAAGTTTACATTAATACTGTTAATTTATGACTGATATTAAAATTTAGGAAACAACCTTTAAGTCAAGGTAAATGGGGCATATATGTATATATATATCAAGCAAAAAGTATCTGCAATAACCGGACCGGAAAAATAATCAGCATTTTTTAAATAACTTCAAATGTAGTGTTCGTTTCTTTACCCGAAACATCACTAAAATGGCAGCAGGTGGGATTTTAGAAATGAACTATGGAGTGTAAGCTGTAGCATTAAGTCCATTTTACCTACACCCGCACGCAAGCAAGCAGTATTTATAAGAGAATTACATATTTGCATTCAAAAAAGATAGTCAATACATATTACATGCAGTGATGCAGATTCCTTCGATAGGATTCCTTATGACTTTTTTTCGGCTTTTTTCTGCAGCTAATTTCATGTCCATACTTCATTAATTACTTCGAACGTTGCTCATGGGCATAGCATAAGATGAAATATGAAACATATCTTTTTTATTTAAAAAAAAGATATATCTGTGGATTTCTACATTAACAATCTATGTTATATCTTTAATCTACATAATTATTTATTCCAGTCTGACTGCTGACAGCAGAGACATTGCAGTTTCCTAAAAATATATAAATTTGTAATTTTATTGTAATTTTATTTTATAGAGTCAATTTGTTTTAAAAGGACATGGAAGACGAATTGGAAGACAAAGTTTTACACCAAACTTACGTGTCATTTATGAAAATTTTGTCAAGATTATCTAGCAGTGTTGCGTTTGACACTCCTGTAAGCTATTTATGGAATATGGTGCGCTTTTATTTATTGCGATCAGAAGTGTTAGTATTCATCCTGGGTACAATTATATTCTTTATGTATCTTCAAACTATCGGATTGTGGAGTAGAACATTACTCAGCAGATTATCTCAGGCAGTAAGTCCTATTGGAGCTGTTCAGCGGATGAAACTATTGGAAGGTTCTGACGCTGATAAACAAAGCTGGGAGTTGAAAGGATCTCTAAGTGCGGCATACGCAATTAAGGGGAGGAGAATGCATATGGAAGATAAGTTTATTATTAACGAAAACATAAACAACACTGGCATATCTTTATTTGCTATATTTGATGGTCATGGCGGAGACTTTGCTGCAAACTATGCTAAAGATCATCTTATACAAAATTTATACAATAAAGTTGTTGAGTTAAATGCTTTTAAAGATGGAAAGCCAATTGTAACCCCCCAACAAGACAATCCTCCAATAGAGGAACTGAGAAAAGATGAACCCAACTTGTCTGCTGAAAGGAAAACTAGCTTTAAAAAATCAGCTAGCACTGCTGATGACATATCTATGAAAGAAATTACTGATCCAGATTTACTGGCTCAACTTTCTAAGGCAAGGCCAATAATTACAAGAGAAGTAAGATCAGTTAAGCCAGTAAAAAATATTGCTGTCCCTTTATCAAGCTATATAGATAAAGGCAAAATAAATTTTGGCAAATTGTTGACAGATGAAGTACTAGCAGCTGACAGGTTACTTGTTGAAGCTGCAAAACGCTCTATGAATGTTGCAGGAACAACAGCCTTGATTGCTGTTTTAGAAGATAACAACTTGATTGTAGCTAATGTAGGTGATTCTAGAGGAGTTATGTGTGACAATCGGGGAAATGCAATTCCAGTGTCATTTGATCATAAGCCACAGCAGGTAATGATAAAAAACATATTTAAAAATCTTACATAGTTTAATTTACTAATTGACTATAATCTTAGTTATTAAATATATTTTAAGAATAAAAAAAAAATTGTTTCCTAGGTCCGGGAACAGAAAAGAATAGAAGCCGCTGGTGGATATATTGCTTTCAATGGAGTATGGAGAGTTGCTGGTATTTTAGCTACATCACGAGCCATGGGTGACTATCCACTAAAAGACAAAAAATTTGTTATTGCTGATCCTGATATTTTAACTTTCAATTTAAATGATCACAAGCCTATGTTCTTAGTATTAGCATCTGATGGTCTATGGGATACTTTTACAAATGAAGAAGCAATTAAATTTATAAAAGAAAGATTGGATGAACCTGATTTTGGCGCAAAAAGTTTAACTCTTCAGGCTTATTATAGAGGATCAGTTGATAATGTAACAGTTCTTGTCATTAACTTCTTAAATAACAGTTATGCTATATCAAATCAATAAAATGACATCCCATTATTTTTTTTAAATTGCAAAAGAATATTCAGTGACTGTGACAAAGATATTAATATGAATATAATAGTTTGTAAAAAAGACATATAATCACAAATCATAACTTGACATTGCTGGTAATTAATGATCAATTCCTAAAGATAAGATTTTGGGATAATTTTACATAATATAGTGGAAAATAAATGTGTCCTTTTGTTTTAAAAAATGATTATAAAGATAATATTTGGACTTATGTAATAATATGTAACTTTTCTTCAAATAAGGAAATAATTTTAGAATTATTATTTTTTGTTATGTCAATGTAATTACATTTAGGTTTCTTAGGCTTAAACAATATAGATAATACAGATTAAATAATATCTGAATATGATTCATGCCATTGAACATATGAACATTTGTTATATTAGAAACTTGCAAAAATGTGCAGCCCTACATTAAATTATATTATAACTACAATGTACAAGTAAATTTTAGGAGTATTAATTAATAATGGTTGGAATAATATTATTAAAACATTTTATATTATATATTTACCATTGTAAATTTTAATTCTGACATTGCCAGAAATATATTTTAATATATAAAATTTGAAATTTAAACTAAAATGAGTGGTTGTGAATGTTATTTGAAAATTACAAAGTGTCATTTTCTTGTGACCTATATATAAAGTATGTTTTTATATTAGGAATATGAAATAATTTTAACTAAAATAAAACATATGTGTATATCCTGTATTAATAATTCAGAAATCTTGGCTTGTTTGTGAGGTTTATTTTGGATTCTATGACAGGTGCACGTGTTACAATTCAGTTTGTCAACTCATTGTCTCATTGCATAAATGTATTTGCAGACCATAAAATAAGTATTATATTTATGTATCTATGGTACTTTTAGTACTATATTTTAACATTATATATTTATTTTATTTTTATTCAATACTGTTTTGGATTTTAGTAGTCAATGTTCATATTTGATAGGCAAATCCAAAGTCATAGAGCAGCATAATAATCATTTAGAATAAGTTTTATTTAAATGTTGTTGTGGTATATAATATTTATGGTATTAGATACAATATTGATATTGATATTTGAAAATTTTATAGGCATTTTATGTTACCTGTAGAACCTTGTGAACCTTGAATGTATTGAATACACTCAATATTTCCAAATTTTATTATACTAATATTTTGCATTTTTCTCTAAGCTTTACTTAGCCATATTTGGAATTTTTTTTACCTTTTGTGCTAGTCAATGATATTTTACTATTACATTATAAACTATATTAGTGCAATATCCTTAGTATGACTATTTTTGTTGGGATAGTATTAAGTACCAAATAATATATAATAACAAATGTATTTTTGTATACCTAAGTGAAGTTACCTATTTTTTGCGAAAATAACTTTAATTTTTATATCTGGACGACAAGCTTTTATGACAATTGCCTAAATTATATGTAGAATATAATTTTAATTGACTTCTGCCAGTTGTTTTATGCCTTTAATTTCCAAAATTGGGGCCAACTATGCTATTGTTTTAAACATCTGCAACTCTTCAGTCATTTAATAGATTTTAAAAATTAGGTACTAACATGTTTTTCAAAAAAGAAATAAGCATAAGCAGGTACAAATTATAAGCTAATTATTGTTTATCAGATTATATTTAGGCCATTGGTGCACAAACTGTCTAATCAACTCATTGGAGCTGGTTTTTTTATGATTTTTGTCTGATAGTATTAAACCAGGCAGTTTTAGTTTTATTTGTACCTCTATATGCTCAAATTGACTTGCATTAATATCTAGGTAACTTTATTAAGATATAAGTTGTGAAGACTCCACTATGTGTTATTGTAATAAAATACAGGTAAAATTAAATTACATTGTGTTGTGTTTCTGGACTTAATTTTATTATCATATACATCTGCACCTTACCATACCCTAATATCCATAGGTTTACAAGTAAAATGATTTCTTTATTTTCTCTACAAATGATAAATCAATTTTGTTTGGTTATTAAAAAATATATTATAAGCATAAATACAAAGCGACCCTAAAATTGTTATTGCTTTTATATTAGAATTTTATACAAATAAGATATTTCACCATGAAAGCTTGACCATTTTAGATAATATATAAATTATTAGGATTACAACAAGTAATAGTTGTGATATAATTTATAGACAATAAGTGTAATAGCTAATAATTAAACTATTTCATCATGGCATGGCTTGCATATGACCTATGTGTACAAAATCATATAGTTATTGCTATATTTGTCAGTATATAATAATATGTTTTAGAATGTATAAATATATATAACTAAGCAAGTACTGACATAAATAGCAAATAAATAAAAATATATATAGCAGCCCTGTATATTACAAGGCACTTGCTGTTAAATTAAATAATATTTTTTGATTGAATAATGATCAAGTGTTGACTGATTACACAATGACTAGATTTTTATATATGAAATGGGAATGCAACAATAACGTAGTTGGATTAATAAAAATGTGTTTTTGTTCAATATATACCATTTATGCATGCAGGAGATTATTCTTACATTGCACATTATATAAAAATTCAAGGCACTGTAAAATATAGCTGCTTATACATCACCGGAATAAAATATCTATATTTTTAGGCACAAGAGCATTTCAACAACGTCATTAAGTAACACTGGTTTATTCAAGAGCCATTTTTGAAAATAAAAATATTTTGAAATAATCATGTAACTTATATATCCCTTTTCGCTGTATAAATTTTTTTATAACACTAATTTTTGTTATAAGGTGTTTAGCTTTTTGAATTCATAACTATCTAAAGGATCTCAAATTCATTGTCTGAGTCATCAAATTGTCTGTCAACTTCTTCAAATTCTGAAACAAAAAAAAACATTAAAGTTCTGTTTTTAAATTATAAACTTAAATCATGGCATAATTTCTTTGAATTACCAGTAAATAGTGTAGTATTTTGGAGATCAATATCATTATTACATGGTCCCCAGTGTGCTGGGCGTTTCTCACAAATTTCAAACAATGGCTGGCTTTCTTGCATTAACTTATTCTCTATGGTCTCACACAACTCAATAAAGTCATTTCTCGTTCTACATAAGAAACACTAAAAAATCCAAATTTTATAAGCATACAAAATAAACTATTAAAAAGAGTAAAATTATATGTGTAATCATGAATTTACCACTGCTACAGAGGGATCCATAGCTAACATTGGTATTCTAGATGCATATTTGCAATGATAAGTACAGTCCATTTCTTTTTGTTCATCAGTAAGTTTATTCTGAAAAAAGATTGATAATATATCTCATAAAAATGTTATATGTTAGTGACTATTATTGGTAACATGTTAAGGTATTAATCTCACACTTAGGAAATTAAAAAACATATTATAAAACATGTAATACCTATTTTTGTTTTTACAACATATTTCAAAAATAAGCGTATAAGAATTTCGACGCAGCTAGATGTAGAACGCATGAATTAGCGGTCAGAGTGCTTTCCAAGAGACGCGGGTTCGAATCCCGCTGCGATCAAATATATATATTTTATTCGCAAGTCTTAAAAAAACAGTTTAAATTCTTTTTCCAAAATTTAAAAAGGGGCGTTATATATTAAATATTAATATTAACATGAATTAAATTATATTGTAGTTTTAGTATTTTGAATTTTCTGTGGTAAAACACAATGCATAACTACTTTTTCACAATTTAATTGTGAATCATATGATCGAGGTTTTATGTGTGCAAAGCAGTGTAGTCAGAACCTAGTGTCAAGACACGCCGTGCTCCACTTTCCGCCCGAATTTTTTCTTGCCCCTTGTTTTGTTCCAGAGCGAAGAAATTAAAATAATTATTTCTTTGAGTGGGGTACAAACCCACCACCAATCGTATTGCAGTCATCTGACTGCAATGTTTAATGTTTATATTTATTACCTTGCACATAAAATCTTCATTTACGAAACAAACTGTGAAAATTCTAAATGAAACATATCACCTTCTTCCTTACACATCTTCAATTGTTTTTTAAGTGTTAATAATAAAAAAAACTTACTTCCACTAAACCTGAACGCTGTGTAGTGTGTGGATCTAAGTAAATAACTTCATCCTCTACACAACCAATCAGATAAAGTGCTTGATTTGGTTTACCTCCTATCACACCAATGGATTGAGGAGACTGAAAACATATCTGAAAAATGTTTATACAAAATTAACTTTCACTTAAAAATAAAACCACATTGGATATGTATACACATGTATATACACAAATACGTAATATAATATTAATATTGATTTAAATAATATTCAACATTTTACCTTAAGGCCATCAATATAAATTGGGTTTATTTCACTTAGACCAAGTCTTAGAGGTACTATAAGTAAAAGAGGCATCCAATCTGCAACTATAACATTTTCTTGTGCGTTTGAGGTATCCCCTCTGTCATTGTTAACAATGCATTGTTGTACTGTAATAACACACAAATATTTTAAATACATACTTTGCTAATAAATCTGATATAAAATTAATAAAAAAAATCTTCACATATAAAAGGTACATTATTAAACATTGAGTAGGGGCATGCCTAAGAACACAAGAAAATGGTGCTATTTTTTATAATGCATGTAAAATCAATAAATTTATCATCACATTTTTCTGTTTAATAATATTATAAAATATTATTGAAGATCAATTTATAACTTCTTTATTCACAGATTACAATATTACTATACTTACATATATCATCTTTGACAACAGTGTTATCTAATGCAACATGAATAACCAGTGAACTCCATTTATCATAAACAACTAATTTCCTGGAAATTATATAGCACAGTTAATATTATATTTCTCCCTACTTATAAAAATGTTAAGTGTTAATTATATTTACTATTTTCCTTACTTAAGAACTTGAGCAATAGTGTTTGGTCCAAACCATTGGCCCACATCTTTTCCTTCACTTGCACCCATAAGTGCTACTTGATGTATTGAATATGGGGCTTGTTTTCTCTCCTCAAATCTTTGAACTATTTTTAAATATGTTGGATCTCTAAAATATATATTATTTATAATTATTATAACAAATAGAGCTGTATAATGCATATATATTTCACATTACAAAACTTAAAACATATACAAAATAAAATTATATATAGTAATTAAAAATTAAATATACCTTGTTTCTGGCGTCCAGATCCAGTCAAAAGATAAATGGATTCTAACCAATGCCACTCCTAATACCATTTGGCCACATCGTAACATACAACCCCATCCTTTATCTGACGTCAGTCCTTCATCTCCTATAGGTACAAATCCTTTTCTATATGTACACCAAATTATCGAACTAATGTCTCGTCTAATACGATCTAAATCTAAAAAAGAATATAAAATATGAATCTCATTTTTACTCGAATCTTTACCAAATTGACTAAAGATTTGTTACCTTGAATTGAACTGTATTTTTTTCCCAATATCCAAACGTTTTCTTTTGTTTTAGGAATATCATCGGGTTCCGTGTTATTACCGTCAGGCGTAAGATAACAAATATCAAACATGGCATCCATGTTTGGACATAGTTTTTATTACTTAATGGATTTTTTATACTTTATTTCTAAAAAAGCGAAATATAAAATACAAAACAGCTGACAAAGAAATTATGTCTAGAAACAGTTCAAGACGTAGATATATAGGTAGAATACTTTGTTATGTTTTGTAAACATGTCACTTATTGTTCACGTCGAAACGACATGACCAACACGCAGATAATAAATTGTCAGTGTTTAAAAATAAAAAAGAAACGTAATCATCTTCCTCTTATTTTTGGTATGGAGTATCTAAAATGATAAGACGAGACATTAAAATGAATTGAGTAACAAAACTTTACGTTTCCGTAAAGTGAAGAATATAGTAATATTTAGCTTCCTTAATTTTTGCGTTGAATCCCTTGTACTATGTATTTCTCATAGCAATTAGTAATTAGTTCTTAATTGGCATTACCAAATCTTAGATATGTTTAGTTAATCAGGCCATTAATAAAAAATAAAAAAGTTTGTTTAATTAATTATTATTAGTTATTCTGTTGACTTTCTATTATTGCCTGTCTGTTAAAGAATGATATTGCTGGCTGTCATTGTCATCTGAGGTTGAGTTTTGATTAAATAAATACTATAACGAAAAGCAAGGGAACAGCTGGGAAATAAAATAATTCCAAGATATATTTTTTATTTACTATATATATGAGCACTAATAAATATATAGAATATTTATAAACAGTTGGTGGTTGTAATTTTAATTTAAAATTATGGAGTCTAGTCAACTAGATTATGTGGCCCAAGCATGTATGGATTTAACTGAGGCAATGGCATCAGCAAGCAGTGAAGCTGAACGAGATTCTCTTATAATAAATCATATTAAAAAAGTGTGGCCAATAGTACCTCCTATAGAAGATTTCAAGAAAAGTAAACTTATTTACATTATATATATATATATAAGTATATATACATTATATATACTTATATATAACATTTATTTAAACAGAATAACAAAAAATGTTCTATCTATATTTTAGATTTAGATTGGGTCAATGTAAGTGAGCCAATTTATTTGAGCCAGCATTGTATGGAGAAAGTGGTTGTTCTAGACTTTTGGACATACTGCTGTATCAATTGCTACCATATTCTACCTGATTTAGCCCATATTGAAAAGCTACATAAATCTGATAATGGACTTGTTGTGGTATGTTTATCTATGAATATTAATGGTATTTGAATGTATTTTATACTATTATAATAATATTATTTTTATTAGCTCTAGCTTATCTTCTAGTAGTTTTTTTAATAGATCAACATAAATATTTATTGAGAAGAAATTTAAATATTTTATATGTAATATGGATTAAATTCTACTTGATTTATTGACCAACTTGACTTATACATACTTGACATATGTTTTAGATTGGAGTTCACTGTGCAAAATTTAGTAATGAAAAAATATCAAGTAATGTAGTAGCAGCAGTTCAAAGGTACAATATACACCACCCTGTTGTTAATGACTTGGATAGTTGTATGTGGGAGGCAGTAGGTATAAGATGTTGGCCCACTCTCCTCATTTTAGGTAAAACTGAATTCAACATATTGTTAATATTATGTAAATGTGTTATGTGAATTTTCTTAATTAGCAAAAGAAGAGATATATAAGTAATATAATAGATATAATGTAATTATAACTATGTAGTGTAAAAAAAAAATATCCTATGGCATAATAGGGTCTTGTTTTTAATTTTGTATACCAGTTATATACTAACTAAAGAAAGGCACAATAGCTATACTATAAATTCAGAAAGTAACTAGCAATATAATACATATTTTGTTTATTTTTAAGGTCCAGGTAGTAAGCCTCTATTTGTTATAACTGGAGAGGGTCATAGAGATGAACTAGTTTCTTATATTGGAAACACGTTACGGCATTTTGCATCTCGTCTCTCAAATAATGCAGTACCTATATCACTTAACTCACATGTGAAGGCTAAGGACATAAACACACTTTATTTTCCTAGTAAGGTTTGTGATTAATTAATCCTTAAATAAAATCAATGAGTTATTCTAATTAAAAATGTATAAGCACTAGTTTATGGTATTTTAATATATACTATAAATAAATATATTATTTCTTTATATACTGTATATATAGTTATTTTGTAGTTTAAGAGAAAGTAATTTAAATTTATTTAATCACTTTAATAAGTGATCTTAATGCATAGTTCCAGCTATATCTAATATGATTTTATATTATAATGTCTTGGTTATGTATGTAAATATTCTTGTACAGAGTTATTCAGCTAATTTATAAATATAAATACATTTTTCATATTTTTTTTTTACCATAATTTATTTTTCAGTAAATAAGCTTTAATATGTATTTAGGTCTTTACATTGTCTTTATGACAAAAGAGACAAATTAAATCATAGAACCCCATAATTAAATAATAAAATATGCATATTGCATACCATTTTATGTGAAGAGTGTAATGTCAAAATATGACAATTTTCACATAAAAGTTTACAAAACTATTTTAACAACAACAACAACTGTATCATATTTATATCTACATAACAATTACGAATATTTATTTATTAAGGCTTACCAACAATTATTACAATTTTTGCATGCAAATTAATAACATACAAAATAAATTGTATCTAATTGCACAATTAATTACAGGTAAACACCACATTCCATAATAATATACTTTTACTTATTGGCTTTATAAAGATTTTATATATTTTTTTTCTTCTCCTGTAGTTAGCACTGAACCCATTTTATCGTGGACGAGGTGAAGAACCGTTCTTAGCTATATCAGATACAGGACATCATCGTGTTTTGTTGACGGACTGTGCAGGAATTATATTAAGAATTATTGGTGGGCCGGAACCTGGATTTAAAGATGGCAGTATGTTGTGTTAATAGATATTTTAGATAAATTTTATTTTAATGTTATATAGATATTGTGTTTACTTGAATATTGATTTTATATAATTTAAAAAGATATTTGTTGTATTGAAACTAAAACTGTTGAAAAGTCGAAATCGGAAACTTTATTATTGAAAGATGGTGGCACATATTAAACAAACCTAATGAATTAAATGTTTGTTTCAGAATTAAATGAAGCTCGCTTTAATTCTCCACAAGGTCTTAGCTGGCTCTCAAGTACAGTGCTAGTAGTGTGCGATACTAACAACCATTCTTTGCGTGCTATACATTTGGATGAGGGCAGTGTTGAAGTGCTGGCAGGCACTGGTACACAAGCTACAGTAGGAGATCAAGGTAAATATATTATTATGTTATATTCGTTTTCTTTTTAACGTGAACCAAGTCTCCAATAGACATATGCACCAAACGTTTACCTATGTTCCACATAAAGGTGCGTTTTTAGATAAATGTTTAACTAAACAACCTTTTAAGTATCCCATATTTAATTATTTTTCTTTAAACGTTTCGTCTAAACAGACCAGAAAAGTATCTTTCTAAATGTTCACCAGAGTAGAGATTGAAGCCACAGCTCAATCAGACCACGACCACGTAAAGTAAAACTTTGTGTTACATAATATAATTAAAAGTGATTGTTGCTAATAATATGTTTAGGTGGCAAATGTCTCGGGCTTCAAGCGTTGTCCTCCCCGTGGGACACCCTGCTGTACACGACGCCGGACATGGACATGTCGGTGCGCGCGCCGCCGCCGCCACCGCCGCCTCCCGGGCGCCATTCCGACCGCCAGCCAGACGCCGACAAGGACGATAAAGAAAACAAAGGTATACACAGAATACCACGGTAGCCCGAATAATGTCTGCCAGTAACATGATAGTCACTAACCGGTGTAATGGTTTTATTTAAATTACCATATTTCCCTGCTCTCGTATAGCATAAGAGTGGCATTGAGTTCCGCGATAAACTTACATAAGTTTATTTGTAGGCATTAGAAAATGAATTAAACTATTTTATATTTATTTGAGACCATCGTGCCGCAGTGCAACAGTGTCTGCTTGTAAGCGCGATGGTTGTGGGTTCGATTTCCGCTCAGGGGAATGATTTTATTTATATTATTTACATTAGCCAAAGCGTGTTATTGAACGTCTCGAATTGTGAAGAACGGAGTGTCCCGACACTAGGTTCCCTCTAGCTACCTTGGTATACCGAATAAAATAGGAGAAAATACACAAACACAGCATGAAAAAAACAAAATATTTCTTAGTAGGCCCCAAAAGTTTTAGAACGAGGCTAGTGAAGTGTATTTTTAAACCATAATAAAATATTTCAATGTATGTGTCAAAATGTTCAATCAAAAGAAATATTAGATGATATTGTTATTTATGGTAACAACTGCTAGTACTTTGAAAAATACATATTTAGAATATTTCCTTAGTGTGGGAATAACACACTAAAAAAAAAAAATGTTTACAAAATATATGCTAGTACTTTAATAAAATCGTTCACAGACTGTTTCTTGTTTATATTTTTTTAGAAAAGGACAAAAACGATGATAAGCGTCGTGTGCTGTTGATCGCCTGCGCCGGCTCTCATCAGATCTGGGCGCTTTTCCTTGATAACACCATTTGGTGGAAATATAAATCTTTTTCTGAGGGTAAAGTATCATTTTCATTATTTAATATTTTTGAAGTAGAAACTAGTAAAAATCTCTTTACAGAGGTGCTAACAAAAAAGAATTTCGATATAGCTGGATGTAGAACATATGGCCTAGCGGTCAGAGCGTTTCTTGTAATGTAAAAAAAATTATACGCTTTCTAATAATGATTTTCTTTAAATAAATAATGTTATTATGTATATAGGTAATGTATTTAAACGTGAGTCTTGAATATCTCTAATATTAATAAATACGTAATTACAGTACAAAATTTTTTTGGCGCAGTGGTACAGCATTTGACTACAAATGCGATAGGTTATGAGTTTAATTCCCACTCGGAGTAATGTTCTCCGTTTTTGTATCTAGGACAAAGTGCGGCATTGAGTTTTGCCACTCTACACACAATGTCTCGATTTAGGGTGGAAAGTGGAGAATGGAGAGTCTTGAAACTTGGGTCTCTTTGACTATCCAAAATGGGGTAAAATTTGAAGTAATAACAATCTTCATTTTACAAATATCACAAGGAAAACTTGTTTGCATTCTATATTATATTTATGTTTGAGTCTTGATTTTTAATTACTTTGAATAAGTTTTATGTACCTGTATAACATATATGATTTTAAAACAATACATAAATAATATTTTTTATTATTTTCAGGTGTTTTTCGTTTATTTTTAACATTACAACATTTATAATAAAACAAATCTATTTGCTTTATACTGTATTATTATATATTAATTATTATTATTATATATATTATCGATTGTCAGATAAGTTGATGTAATACGACTATAAGTGTTTCTTCTTTTTTTAAATTAAATGTCTTTATGTACATTGCTATATTCTTCATTGTTCCTAACAAGTAGTCTTATGGATACAAATGTTACATGTCAACATTATTATTTAAGATATTCCAATTCTCTTTTTATATTGTTGCTATAATGTTCGTGAGTAATGAATGAAGTATTTGGTCCAGGCACGTGTGCGTGCGTGGCGGGGTCGGGCGCGGAGGCGGCGCGCAACAGCGCCTACCCCAACACCGCGGCCTTCGCGCAGCCCTCCGGACTCGCTCTACGGACCGGTCAGTGAAGTCCCTATATATTCATTACGTGAAGAATAACAGTTCACCACAACTGAACTTAATAAATCGCACACGCACACACACAGTAGGTACTGTAAAGTTAAAGCCTATATAAAGAAGAATTTCAGTAAGTCCTATACAAATAGCACTCAACTATCTGTGCCCGCGACATCGTCCGCGTGGAAATCTATAATAAAAGTATCGTCGTGTAACTATGTTACAAGATTTTAACTGATGGGTAAGTGATGTAATAAGTGCATCAGCTATCTACCAGTGAAAATCTCGTCAAAATCGGTCCAGCCATTCCAGAAATTAGCCGGAACAAACAGACGGATAGATGAAAATAGTAAAAAAATGCTATTTTGGTATATGCACCGTGTATGTATATAAAAACCTGTTATTTTAATATTACAAACAGACACTACAATTTGATTTATTTACATTTTACGCATTCTGTGTAAATGCTTATGGATTAAAATTCCATGTATATATTCTTTTTCGTTCTTTTCCTTAGGTTCCAGTCCAGAGGTGTTTATTGCAGATTCGGAGAGTTCATCTATCAGGCGACTGGCGCTATCCACTGGACAAGTGTTTACTTTGTGTGGGGGAGATCGAAACCCAATGGTAAGTTTTTTCAATTTTCATGTATAGTTGTCACACGATGACACACAGATATACGATGTATAAAAAGCATGAGAACCCCCAGAGGGAGAAGGTCGTGTATGAAGTGTGCAGGGACTGGACAGCTTGTCGCTCCGTGCGATCAGACTAACCCACTAGGGGTAGCATGAAGCTAAAATTATAAACTTTTACTGCTTTTAATTTGTTTTATCATCCTTCCCCTGTTGTCATAATAATACTCCGTTTTTTCCTTAATTTAGATACATTGTGTGACGAAACCTAATGCTGCACTTTATATAATCACACTGGAATACAAGTCCAGAATATCGGTTGCACTCCGACATTGTGATGACGGCTTCTACTGTTTTATAAAATATAAAATATATTTATTTGTAATTTACAGAACCTTTTCGCTTTTGGAGATGTTGACGACGTTGGTGTAGAGGCCAAACTACAGCATCCCTTAGCAGTTGCATATTGTGAGACAAACAAAACCGTGTACATTGCCGATACTTACAATCACAAAATTAAGAAAGTAGACATTGGACCCCAAAAAGTAACAACACTCAACCCTACCATGATAGAAACGACTGATCCAGCCAAATTCAATGAGCCTTCAGGTCTGTCAGCCAGTTCCGATGGCAAGTACCTATATATAGCCGACACGAACAACCATAGCATCAAAATATTAAACCTAGTCAAGAATGTATGCCAAGAGTTCAAAGTACGCCTCCCGGATCCAAAATTCACGGAACCCGAAAACCTTATTCTGTACAAAAATGATTTATTTGTGAACCGGAAATGTGGGAACCTTATAATTTATTTCAATGTCAGCTTAGATGCTGAGACGAAAAATGTTAAGTTTACTCCCGGAGCGCCGCAGAATTGGCACGTTTGTGTCCGGGATGAGAATAACAAGGACGTGACTCTCGATGACTTCGAGTTCATCGGATGTTCCCACAAAGGCACCAAACTCCCCGGACGTGTTGAAATGAAACTAAAGAATAGGACGGATAAGACTCATTACAGATTATATCTAAGTTTTCAAACGGCATTGTGCGACATATCCGTATGTTTCGCGCATTCCTTTACAATTAGATCGACAATTTTAGTACGCGATTCTGTCAAAATGGTGGAGTCCTACAAGATAACGTGTAAAGTGAACCCTGTTAACCGAAACGAACAAAAATCTGAAACGCTTAAAACATAAATCTACCTCGTATTATGACAAATTTATTTATGTAATTACTATATTTTTGTTATTTATTCTGTTGAAATCGCGATTGTAATTAATGCTTTATTTAATATAGAATTTAATTATATTAATTTTGCTCTCTTCTTATGAGTAGGCTTTTTAATTGCTAAAAATAAACATAAGGAAAACTTTATTTCTATAAATAAGTTATTGTAAGTTGACATTGCAGACTAACACATAACTAAATTATTTAATTTTTTATAACTTTGCTTTTAAAACTGATATGTTAGTTCAACAACTGTTTAATTCAAGTGACTAATAGCCTAAAATCATTAAGCTTTCAATCCAGATGCCTTACAGAAAATAATATATCAAATACTTAATACGTGCTTGACGTAAACGATCATTAGTGTTAATTATAATTTATATTTAAATGATAAATTAACGATAATTAATTCATAAGTGTATAAATGTTACTTAAAAGAATTTTTATGTTCAACAATATGTTATTATTTTTACATTTGTATAAACAATTGGATATGTTTGTATCTGAATTTTATTACAATAAAAATATTTTTTTATCAAAGTTGTATTATTTGTTCCTGTTTTCCAATAAAACATGTTGAAATGATTGCATATGTTATCAATTTGTTATTTAAGTTTTATTTTATGATATTTATGACCATTGATTTTCACTGTCGATAATATGTTGGGAACTATATTTAGGTAGATGTCAACAAAAGTTCTAATAAAGTCTATTTATTGTTAGACATTACACACGTGTTTAAATTTTTATTTAATTAGTATACTGCCCATTTTTCAAAGCTTTCATTTTATCTATTGTCTAAATATACTAATAACTAGATGCTGATAACCAAATGGGGCAAGGCGAATAGGATATTGTATTATAATTTAACTACTATCAATAGAACGAATCTATAAATCTATAGTCTGTCCGCTCTGCTTGTACACATTCTGTAAAGACTGCACAAATTTGAATAGAACTTAATTGGAGAGATTTGGCTATTATATCTGGGCCTAATAAAATTCTTTTTAAAAATTAGAGCATATAATGTAACATATTAATCAGTTTAAACTTAAAAAATGAAAATGGTGACGTAGCAAAAGGTGGTCAGCACGATGGACGCTTTCTTACTTTGAAATGATAGAAACGTAAAAAATTATAGCTTATCTTTTGATAACGAGTGGCACCGGTCATAAAAGCCACGTTAAAAAAATCATAGAAGACAAATAGTTTTTCATTATAAATTGGTCCATAACTTAAGCAATTATATATAATAAGAGATATTGATTAAGCACAAAAAAAAACGTTCTTATAATATATTTCTTACTTGCAATCGGCTCGCGTCTTCGCTTGCGTAAACTACACGTCTAAATTTTGGGATTTTCGCCCGCCCGCGTTCCCATTCAAATCACAAACTTTGCTTAAATGCATAATTTAAATGTTTGTAACTTTTTTAATAAACCGATTAAAATGAAAAAAAAACACTAAATGTTAAGGGAAGTTACCAAAATACAATGGAATGAATAGGTTAAGCCATTTCTGAGATTAGCGTGCACAAACAAACAGAATAACAGAAAAGAAAATTATAAATTGTTATTTTCGTTCTATTATAAATGCCCCTTACTATATATTTTTTAATATATCTTCCATGTAGAGACTGCGATCAGTTACATTTTTATTATATGTATAGATAGATAACGCAAAAGCATAGCACTCATCTGCTAAACTCGAAAACATGTATCTTAATTTATTCTCACCTGACATTAAATACATTTATAGCGAACCGAATCTAAATAAGGTTAATGGAAAAATAAACATATTTTAAAGAAAATAATCTTCTTTATTAATAAAAAATAGATTACTAGCAGTGCTAAAAATGTCGTAAATTTATCAATTTCTAAGGATAACGTAATAATACCTTGGAGATTATTTTTTTAGTAGGTATATCGTTTATACCCTGCTTGACTTCCGTTAACCGTGTCACCAATTTTTTTTATATTTTTTGTATATTTGTAATTTAATGACACAAGTAATCAAATTATATAGCTTACGAAAAAAAAAAATAAAGTAAAAGATTCTTGAAATGATCTTAAATATTACGGTCACACAAGTGTTCTACATAAATAAGTGTTTTAGTACATAATATATAACAGAGACCGGCCTAGTTTTTCGTATAAAATATAATTATGAACTTGCACTTTTAAATGTTTTTATTTTAATTATTTTTAAATATTTTTATCAATTTAAACGTATTCTTTTCTATTTATCTTATATTATAGGAAAAACAGTTTTGACCTTTATTTAATTATAATACTGGACACATGACAAAAAACTTATCTCAGCAAAATAAAATATATTAACTTATATCCCACTATAATATTATCATGTCTCCGTCTGCTGATTTGACTCATATTCAGTGTTTTTATAAATGGTCTTAACCACTACGAACAGTTAGTGAGTGTAACAGAATAATCAAAATTTAAACATAAGTTTCATCAGAAATATTTGGCGAGGTCGAAGCGGTCGTGATCATATAAATTGATGTTTTTTCTTTCAAGAATCCGTATCCTGGTAATAAATGTCAATGATACCTTTCTTAGAATATACAAAAGCTTATATTTTATTTAGTCAAAATTTTCATTTGGTTGCTCTTAATATGAAGCAGTAGTAAACTTATAACTAATTGAAGTTGTGTGAAGACCATAAAATGTGACGTCACAATTCAGCGTAGATCCGCGCTTGAAGTTAAAACTATATGAATTAAGATCTCATTAATTCATACAGTCATGTTTAGAAAACTTATAAAAATTTGAACGCAGCGGTATTTCAACCCGCGCCTATTGAAAACCGTTCATGCGCTCTGACCGCTAAGCTATGCGTTCTACATCGTCTTTTTCAATTTCCTAAGTGTGCGAATAACACTTTCAAAAATGTAAAAAAAATATAATTCATATAGTTTCTACTGTTATTTACACCTTAGTTTGCAGAATTTTTATTTGAACAATATATCAAATTGGTATGATAGAAAAAAATAGATATATTTTTTAGAAAATAAATCTATTTTTTCCAAAATATTATTTTTAGAGAACTCCGTGGCATATTTAAACCATAAAATTAAAAAATAACGAACCAAAGCCTGCGACCTCAGCCAGCCTATGTATTTAGGACCCAACGTGCATCCCGCCGCTGAGTTCTTATTAAATCTTCTTCCTTACATGTTGGACTTTATCACATATTCTGTAGGTATATCCCGTAATGAAATTAATATACACTAACCCTATATAATATGTTCATTATTTTTACTTTAAACTTTTCCAGACTCATTTCAGATTATGCTAACTATATTAAAATGTTATGAAAAGACTTAAACAAAATATGAAATGAACATATACCTAACATATATTTATTTAATATTTGCATCAAATCTAATAAAATACTTCGGTATTACTTGGGAGAGTTCTATTCGCTTCGCTAGTATTCTCTCTGTGCATGTTTAGTAGTTGTATTAGTCGTTGCTTCGTGAGGTTCTTCTAACACTAAACTTTATTATAGTAAACGAATAACATTTCTGAGTATTTTATAATAAGGTAAGTAACGCTGAAACTGACACATATTTCATAGATAAAGGCATATTTAAAAAACGTATAAAACGCTTATTACAACTTATATTTGTTGTTATATTTGGTCAGAGCGCTTGACCGGTTTTCAAGAGGCGCGGGTTCAAATCCCGCTGCGTTCAAATTTTTATACGTTTTCTAAATATGTCTTTTCCAATTTCCTTAGTGTGGGAATAACACTTTAAAAAAATGTTAAAAAGATATATATTTCATAAATTCCTGTGTGCGCACAAATATTTCACGGATATTGTAATTAGTGAAGCGTACAATTCTATAATGTACCTTGTAATATTGTTATATTATCTGAATAAAAAAATATGACACTGAAAGTATTCCATGCAGCATTGCCGAGTGGCGTCGATTGCACAAATTAGGAGCCGCAAGGCTTATCTCGACGGTGTACCACGTGATAACGGTTGCAGAAAGGCCGCCAGCTGCCAATGTTCGTACCTACGCGCTACGTAGCTAAATCAGTTACTCAGAAACGCATCCGATCACAAGACCCTGGTTATAATTAATAAACAGTTTCACAGAGGTCTCGATGCTCGCATCAATAAATATAGAAATTAGATCAGTGACCTCAATCAGAGGCAACTGGAGTCGTTACTTTTAGCTATTATAATATACAACTATAAATTAATTATGGATCGATATGAGCGCAGTTCAGTAACTGCGCCTCATATGGCCATAATTTGAATAGAATTTAAGTCACGATAACGGTCCGATTGAATGACCTTTAATATAATATCTGTTTTATTTCAGACATTGCCCCAAGCTTTTTATCTTTACGCAACATTCCATTCCCTAGCTCCTCCGTGATAGCAACGTTTGTTCTTTTTGTAACAGATATTTGGAGTGCAAAAATTAGAGGTCATCGACTGTTTAACGTAAAGCAATATGCCTGTACCTATATATATATATATATATGTAGGTTTCTTCTTATAAGACAAAATTTGGAATTTTCTGAATTAGCTTGACCTTGATACGATTACCTGTTGTCTGTTTCAACCAATAAAAAGACAGATATATCGGTGTAGAGCGTATTGTGACTCCTTCTATTTATATTACTTTTTAAATACAAGAATCATATTACAGTATTGCGTCGACCTTAGAAAACCGCAAAACTAAAATTGTGGCATTAGGCTCCTATCATCATTTTGTGAAAAAATATGAATAATTTAAATATTTATGCTATCAGTCAGGTGCGAGACGCAAATAGGCTAAGGTCGGTTTAATAATAATACTCAATGTCCCAAAACAATCGTGGCTAGTCAATTAGTATGAGTATATTCCAGATTGTACTAAAAAATATTTGATGATTTAGTATTTACTCGAGCGTGATTATTTTACCGTAGATAATTCAATGTATAGCATCTACTAGCATAGCATTACTAACGAATGACGATAGCCCCCGTATACATATTATAATTTAAATATACACTGTTGTCCGGATTATAGAATTTCCTGAAGTTTTTTTTTACGCCCTTAATTTTAACTAAGTCTACTAGTATATCAAATGGAGTTTTGAATAATTTCATAAAGTGTTGAAGACAGTTGCATTTAACCTACCATTTCTAATGCTAAGCTTACCAATTATTAAGAGTATTGAATAACTGTAACTATTTGTGTATAAACTGTAGAACTTCTTTACACAGCTGTAATCTAAGCTTATGTGAGTCTAAGTAGTGGAGAGAATCTAAGTGCACTCTTGTTTTATTCGGGAGTAATTTTTCAAAATATTTTAATATTTATTTTCTAGGAGTCTTTTAAAAAAAAGTATATATTCCGCTCAAGAGTTAATAGTAGTGTTTTAAAAATCGGCAGAAGTTGAGTACAGCGGGACGTAATGATAGGAATTGATAAAAATATTTATTTTGATTTTTTTAAATCTTTATATATTTAAGTAGACTGTACTTTAATTTTTTTAAACATTTTTTAAAGTATTATTCGCACACTAAGGAAATTAAAAAAGACATATTTAGAAAACGTATCAAAATTTGAACCCGCGCCCCTGGTTTTCAAGACTTTGTTGACCAGACTACCGTACTTTGTTATTGCAAACAAGTAGAAATATATACTGTTTATTTTATTTATTTGCTATGTGCAGCTAGTTGCTATTTATCATGCACATTGATGGAGCGTAATCACGCACATTCTAGGCAAATTGATATAAACGCATTGAAGCACTAGAACTGTTCTGCAATTATTTATTATTTTGAACGTGATGAACATTTACATTCTTACATGATAGCTTTGTAATCAGCTACTGTCTGTCGGTGGTTTTAAGATTAAGTCCCCTAGAGCTTCGTTCATAGTCTATATTAAAATATAATTAATATTGGCTTGCGATATCCAACACACAATATTTCTGAAATTAGCTGAAAAAAATAACATCTATAAAAGAATGATATCTATGGATCCTCTCTACAAAAAAAAACTTTTGAAGTTTTCTTGTTATTATACTTAAATTTATAAATGTTAATAAAATAATAATACATAGTTAAGTCAATCCACAAATAACTAATCTTATATATGTTTTGTAATCTGTATTGTTCATATAAAAAATGTGATGGGTCAGTATTAATGAAGGTGAACTAAAAGTCTTGTGACGCTATGCAAATTTCACGATTAGTTAGCCTTATGTCGTCAGATGTAAGCAATCTTGCTTGGCATCAACAGAACGTACATTAAAATATCATATTATGTTTCGAAATTTCACATACAACGGTTTATTATTAGTTATAACTAAATTATTGTTCGTAGTGTATATTATACATCTTGTATAGATTGCCATATCACCTCAAAATATATAAAAGCATATTTATATAGCAAATAGTTGTATTAAAATATAAAATAAATATTTTTATAGATGTATATATGATTTTATTGAATAATAATTAAACTATTATAAAAATTATATCGTTATACTACGTGAAGGGAAAACATTTGGAACACTTTTTCCGAAAATGATGCAGACGACGTAGTATGAAGTTTAGCATACTTAAAGCTTAGCTCAGAAGAAGCCTAGGAGGCCAATTTTCTATTAATTTGACTGTACCTCATTCGAAGTTTTATTAAAGATAGGCACTACGTTTCCCGCCAGTCATTGACTTACTTCCTTCCTGCTTTAAGCCACTTTCTTGACGGCACTTCCACTTGGCAGCACCGGCGCATTTGGGAAGTCGCCGGTTACAATTCTTATTGGCGTTTCAGGTTCCCATCGAATTGCACGTGTCCAGGTGACGTATCCAACTCTTTTAAGTTTTATATAACTTTTACTTTAAGTTTACCTCCCCCGCCCGTTCAACGACGCAAGCCGAGGTCCTTGCCCCGCAGGGGGCGCCCTTGCGATCGTTGACCCCCTCTCTCAAGCAGCCACACAGTGCTTGCACTTCGCAGGGATTGCGCACCCTCTTCCCTCACACCCCCGGTGTCGCTGTCAAGACCAGTAAGGTCAACATCATATTAATATAATGCCTTACATTATTTTAATAAAATTGTAATTTTTGGATTTGGAAAATATTATCGTATTGTATATCCTGTTTTTACTAACGTTTTGCGTTTGTAAATATCCATATAAATATTCGATTTTATAATTACCTATATTCGTAAATATTATATTTCACTTTAAACTTGTTAAAATTATTTAATAAATGGCACTCTTTCTTGCCGACCGATTCTTCGTAGAATAATCTTTGGGTAGCAGAAATTTGTAAAAATCTCTCTACAAATGTGAACAACAAGCTCTTGTTATGGGAGTTAGCTCGT
>JAOYRR010000035.1:600000-779700 GCA_038994665.1 Podotricha telesiphe
TGGTATATATGCAAATGTACAATCGAGTATGAATTTAACCAACTTAGGCTCACTTATAAATGTAATAAAAATGTGTTAAAACATCTATTTAGTTTTATTTTAATATAATAAATAAAAATGTGCACGTTTATAACGTTTAATGAAAATACGAAAATTCAAAAACCATTACATTTAATTTTGTCCTTAACTTCTTTTATCATAAGCGACACTAAATTATCCAAGTCGACTTCGGGTTGCCAGTTCCAATCTCGTCGTGCGTCACTATCGTCGAACACTTGTGGCCATGAGTCAGCTGTAATGAAGAAATTGAAAATGTTAATCATATTAGAAAATAATATACCGTATACGTTTATATTCAAAATAACTACACACTGAGCTTTCGAGTATGCATCCGTACTCGGAGCACTTTAGTGCGACCAGTATAAGTAAGTACTTAGGGATGAACCAGCACTAGTGCACTTAGAGTGAGAGACTAGTGCAAAAACACTTACAGCAGCAGAAACAGAAATAGGCTTCAGAAGGAGAGGCAGATATGACACTCTGTGCACCACTTTGCGCCCGAATTCAAGGCATTGTGTGTTGATTGTGTGTTCCTCTCGAGGTCTTCAAACCAAGGTTCTCTTTTGGCTCGGTGACGCTGTAGAGGCCACTAGGGCCAACAGCATACTACACATTCGAAAAAAAACCTACTTACCTATTTCTTGTCGACTGTCTGGTTTGTAAGTTATCGTAAAGTCTGATATGTGTTTGAACATTTGATCGGCGAGCTCTTCAGGTGTAAAACTCATTGAGGTGACATTGTATACTCTCCTTTTTAACAATTCATTTGGAGCCTCTAGAAAGTTTGAAAGTGCTCTTAGAGCGTCCCGCACATGCATCATCGGTAATCTGGTATCTGGCTTCAGGTAGCATTCATACTGCCCTTTGCGAAGTACGTCGTGGAAAATTGCTATAGCATAATCTGGAAGTTAATTTTTAGTATAGGGTTTGATTAAACGATTCATCTCTTTATTCTAATATAGAGTATTTAAATATATCTAAAAATATGATTATTTTTTTGCTCAATAAACAATTATGCAAAAAGTAACCCTACTTAACTTAAGTAAAGGTGAAGTACAAGATGTGACAATTTGCTTGAAAATCTATGTTGAGAACCATCCAATTATATATAATATTGTAATAAAAAATTAAAATGTAGGTAGGTTTACGCCTATATTCGGAGGTAATTAAAAGAACGTATTCAGAGATTCTCAACTTCTTCTTCAACATTCTTTTTTCTAAAGAAGAGAGCTAAGTGTCGGCTAAAATCCAAGTCGGCTCTTTTTTAACGAGAGCAGGCAAACATAAATATTTTAAATACAAACGTTTACTCGAGTAGTATTTAAATGGACAACCATCTAAAGGATTTTCTATTGTACCTATCCTATTGTAACTTAACCGTTATTAAACATTTGTACAGATATCTATTAGAATTTTTGATTATTTTTAAATGCAGGACCCCATTCAAAAGCTAAAAAATAGTAAGTTGTTTGTAAATTATGTAACTTACCCGTAGTACCTCCGCCGGGGGGATCACTCGAAATTACACCTGGGAACCTAAGACAACGGAAGTCTAATCCAAACTTGTGGAAGTAATATTCTCCTAATAATTCTGCATGCACTTTTGAAACACCATAAATAGTCCTAGGTCTTTGCACTGTAATGTTGGGTGTAGGATTCCTTGGTGAATCTGGACCGAATGCCCCTATTGTACTTGGTACGAAAACGCGTAGCCTATACTGCTTTGCAAGTTCTATCACGTTATGCATGCCTTCAATATTCACTCTGACAGCTAATGAAACGTTTTGTTCACCAATAGCACTGAGAAGTGCCGAAAAATGTATCAGCCAGTCTACTCTATGATCGACAACGATTTTTTGCAGACCTTTAAAGTCTAGAATATCAACGAAAATGTATGGGCCGTCATTAAAAACTTCATTCGTGGGTTTGATAATGTCAGAGAGTATGACATTGTCTCGTCCATATTTTCCTCGTAAATATTTTGCACATTCAACTCCAAGTTGACCGAGGCCCCCTGAAAATTGGGAAGGTTAAATAATTTTAAACGAGATCTCAACTATCATATCTACTGTGCTACAATTTAAATATAATCTTTTAAAAAAATGATTAACATACTAGTGTTTGGCATATTAATAGGTCAAAGTTCAAGGTTTCTGTGTAAATTATGTCAGCGTTGTCCTTTTTCGTAATAGCTGAGCGTTTTTTTTTTTGAAGTACGAATATACTAATACTATTTATTTTTTATAACGCTACTAGCGACCGGCCCGGGCTCGCTTGTGACATAAAAATTAGAAAATATAAGCCACGTATTTTATATTTTCCAATATTTTTTGCGGGTGAGCAAATAGCCTCGACACTCGCTCTCGTGGTAATGTGCATTTTGCAATAACTAGATAAGATACTTAATTAAATTAGTTAGTGTTCATGCAATTAGTACAATATCCATTTAAATGGTTACCACATTGTGACTTTTTATTAAAGTTAGAGTAGATATCCTTATATTTACGGAATTACGATTTATATTTACGTTTTCTACGAAAGTTACCAATCAGCTTAATTTGTTTCAGACACTTTGAATAAATATCGTCATATTTCAAGCAATTTACTCAAAATCACTAAAATAAAAATAAAATTGTTCGAAAATTCGTTCAGTACTTACTGAATTTAATGCGAACAGAGAGACACTGTTGTAAACAACTAATATGTTTATGTAATATAGAACATAATTCTCACTGGATATGGCACTGGAGAATTTTTTTAATTTAATTCATATTGAGTTACAGTTTAATGAAGCCCTACTTTGTACACTATACTAGACGTTCTTCTGTTCAGCATCAAAATTATCAGAATCTTATTAGAACTGACTCTATAATAGGTAAAGTAATCTTTTAAGGGTCCGATCCGGGCGTTTGCCGCTTGCCTCCTTGTGGGTTATCTTTGCGAGATATTACATATGCCATCGTGGACTTTTTTGTAGCCATTTTAAGATATACAGTTCCACAGTATTCACCTCATAAGGTTTAGCCAACGTTTCCAAGTAACCACACAAAAATATGTCTTTTACGACAAATATTTCTAATTTACGCTTTTTCGCTACTATAATATACATTAATTATATACAAAAAATTCAGCTGCGCAAGAAAGAGAAAAACAAAAAAGTTAATGTTCAAAACAACCAATGGAAATACCCTATTATGACTTTAAATAACAACATGTGTTTCTTATGAAGTGACAAATAACAAATACCTATGATATTTATAAATTCATTATAAACTATGATAGGTAGGAATGATATTAAAAGAAAAACTTGTGAAAGTAAAACATTTAAGACTGCAGAATTGTAACCTGATTCTTTTTTGACACGCAATTTAATATAATGTAACATTTTCTCTTCATAACCGAACCATCTTCTTCGCGTATCTGCCATTCAATGTGGCATTGTGGATGTGATTCGTGCCTTGTGTCCAAAGCGCCATAATTAAAAAAAAACAGCTAAACTGATAAACCTTTCGAGAATATTTTTTTTTCTTAACATTTTTTAAAGTGTTATTCCCACACTAAGGAAATTGAAAAAGACATATTTAGAAAACGTATAAAAATTTGAACGCAGCGGGATTTGAACCGGCGCCTCTTGAATACCGTTCAAGACAACGGAACTTGAACGGTTTTCAAGAGGCGCGGGTACAAATCTCGCTGCGTTCAAATTTTTATACGTTTTCTAAATGTCTTTTTCAACCTTTCGAGAATTAGGAAAAGTCATTTTTAATAGTTTAGAATAAATGTACAAGACAAAGAGTTTGTTTGCTACATAAATATACTATGCAGGTAAATTAGTAAGATAAACAGTTTGTTTTGATTTCACCAGCAATGCTTATTGTTTTAATAAGACAACGCAAATGTAAACATTGGATTTATGATATTGTCATAAAATTATTACATATAAAATTATGATGAATAATATTTCTAATTTTATTCTATAATAATTATTAAATAACTAATACCGAGAGGTCTTCCTAAACGCTATTGAATGTGGGTTTGAGATTCTCACTCGTGGGAATGATGATATTTAAAATATTTCGACCCACAACACGCAATGTCTCGATTTCAGGCGGAAAGTGAAGAACGGAGAATGTCGACACTAGCATCAATTATGCAGGCAAAAGTGTGAAACTGCAAATTTTCTGCTGGTAATTGCTGCTGTGGGAATTTTTTGCTGATATATTTTTTTGTCAAATGTTGCTTTGTCTTAAACTTAGGTAGCTAATCTTAATTGCCTACATATACCTGTGACTATAAGAATAACGACGAATGTAACTTTCATTTTTCACATGTCTTACCTTAGCAATATAAGATAGATTCGTATATAAATAAGTAACCGGCTATAGTTAAAATAATCTTTATTTTTAAAACCAGTATTGGTTTGTACATCACTGACCTGACCCTGACCTATAATTTAAAAAGAATAAACCCATTTTTACTATATGTATATGAAATACGTGAGAAGAGTAAATCGTTTATTTTCATATGAAATTAATCAAATTACTTAAAATTCAAATTATTTTTGGTCAATATTCCACGTTTTTTTACAATTAACAATCTAACCGTCACAATCAATTATCCATGCTAGAATGTTAATTCATGTATTTTATCCTCTTGTCATATACATATTGTGAAAATGGGAATTTTTGTGTGAAATAAGTTTAGGCCTATGCCTAGGCCAGGCCTCCAGATCACTTATAACTAATAAAATTTACTAAGTCTAATTAATTGTATTTTTCAAAAACTGTATTAAAAAATAATATAGATTTTATAAAAAATATTACATCTTATTAAGAAACTGCCTAGATGCCCTAGAAAAGATATCAAAAATTATTTGCCAATACTTATTTATAAAAGAATTATGTGCCTGACGATAGATTTAATAACCACAATGTGTGAAGGACGATATCATATGTTCAAATGGAGATTTAGTTCCTTTCGCGACATAACTCGGTCTCAATACGAAATATAAAATTATGAAGTATTGAGTCCGAGAACGAGAACTGGCAATTTATAAGATACCTGCTTTTAATGATTCTTTAAACTTAATAAAATACTTTTTTACATAAAATATAACGTACAGCTAAGTTTATAATAATTATATATATAACTAAATTGTCAATGACAATGCTTATTATTAATAAGATTATTAAATTCTATGATTATCTTGCTGTAAATATAATATAATAGAAGGGTGGAATGTATAGAGAAAGGAGCATACAGCCTTCCATATATAAATCTAGTTGTAAATTAATTTATTATTCAAACATTTAGATAATAATTATTAAATAGATACCCACTTAGTTCCAAACATAAGTACGAAAGTGACAATGGTTATATGAAATGTAACATTTAAAACGAATATATAGAGATAATAGCAATTAAGTTCGGTAATTCATAACATAACGTTTTTTAATACTTAAAATTAATCTAGCATCCGCAATAAAATAATTGCTAAGAATTTGGCTGATTTAAGCAATTAAAACTCGAGTTCTAATTTATTGCACGCCTTAAATATTTTTAAAGTTATTTTTTTGACGGATGCCAATGTTTTATCGAATTTGTTTACTTTAGTTTTATATATTTCTATAGGTCCCCAAATCAAAGGAAAATAATAGATATATTTAACGTAGAAGGTTTCCTTATAAATATAGTAATATTTGTCCTGGACACAATGGTAGATATAATCGACGCAAATACTATTAATTTTGCGAAAAAAAAGTAAATGATAAGTAATAAATTCAGACAGATAACATTAATAGCACGACTTAGACTAACTTTGCCAAGGTAATCAGGTTTACAATTTAAATAAAAGAGGATAATTGATCAATAACTTACCGGTTATCAATATTTTTGGTGGCTTATTTGCGCCTAAACTATATTTTCGCGTATTAGTTGCAAGTGAAGAACATATCCTTCGAAGAAATGTCATTATTGTAATAAAACAATATTATCTTAGATACCGTTGTTCTCCTTTAGACACCTTATTGCTTACTGAAGGCCGACACGAGTATAAGATGTTTTGTGGATCAGGAAAACTAGTTTCGCTAGAAACATTAGAGTTGTATGTTATATGTCCAAACGAACCCTAATTCTAAGATTGCGATTTTATTGGCGAGATAGAGGTAGGTACAGTCCTGTACCTACCTGCAAAGCACATATATGTTAGTTAGGAATCCATATTTCATTATATTTCAGTAAATGCAAATTGGATTTTATCTTTGCTATACATATAGAGTCATATGTAAGTTTAATATATTTAATTAGGAATAAGACGAACGAGCACGATTATGCAAATAACAATAGTTTTAATATATACAATATATGGTTTTCTGACAATTAATAAATATATGTCTAAATGGTTACCTAGAAAATAGACTTATCAAAACAGACGCAATAACAAGTGTTCATGCGCATCATGTTTATATAGGTATTTACTCTGAACTGGGACTGACTATACATCACTAAACTCTATAAAGCAGTTAAAACCGTTGGTGGACTAACTGTAATTCAATTATTATCTACACTAATTATTGAAATGTACTGTATACAATATATTACTATAATATTATAAAATTGACTTGGTACATTGTTAATATATTTTTATAAAATATGACGATTATCAAGTTACCTTACAGCAATACTCAACTTTATGAATAGAATTAGTAGTGGCCGACCGAAGGTTCGGTTTCGGTTTCGGCCAGTATCGGCCTACAAATGTAATTTCGGCCACTGTATCGGTTTCGGCCTCAAAGTGTCAGGCGTCCTTTAGCCACTTTCGAGGGATTTTTTTGCACGTGGACCCGATCCCCAGATACGGTAAACGATCTCTATAAATTTTGAACTGAAACAATTTTAACCGGATTAATCGCATATAATTTTGGTATTCGAAAATACATTTTTAGAACCCGACGTTTCGAACACCTTACAGTAGTCCGCGGTCACAGGTAGACTGAGGTGGCACTTGTCTGTCATTTGATACAATTATTATCTCAAACTAACTTAAACGTAAAGTGTTCGAAACGTTAGGTTCTAAAAATGTATTTACGAATACCAAAATTATACGCAATTAATCCGGTTAAAATAGTTTAATTTCAAATGTGTAATAATAGCGAAAATCAAAGAACTTATGATCTCTATAAATTTTATATTGGACTTTCTACGTTTGTATTCAATGAAATTGTGTGCGTGTCTTTGGACAAAGAACTGGCGAAAGCCTGCAGTACTTAATACTTGTCATTCTTACGACTTATGTAGTAGTACATACTACCTTTTAATAAAATTCAAAGAGCTGCATGGAACATTGCACAGGATCTCTAATCTAACGTTCCAGATGTGGACACAGCTTCCTCCTTATCTTGACTACAGTTTGGAAGGCTTTTGGAGTAACTGTAGGTTTTGTCTGTGCAATTATGAACGAAGTTATTAAGACAGGAAACAACCAGAGACATATAATTGAAAATGGCACAATGGGCATGTGTTGGATTTGTCATCGTACCTAGTTGTTCTCCTTTTGACTCGTTCCTGACTATTGATATAATCAAGAACATAAATAAAATCAAGTAACGAATATATTACACCAGCAATTTGCTTTTCAATACGGTCTAGTAACCATGGCGATTATATATCCTATGACTATTCTTAAAAGTATGTACTTAGATAGATATATATTTTTTCTCCTGGCATTAATCACCACTAGCCATAGCCTGCATTCCAACTTAACCTCCTCCTCTTTGCACGATCTTTAACATCCTCAGTGGTAAGTCTATTGGCTCTCATATCCTACTTCAAGACTTCAAGCCATAGCTTCCGTGGGTGTCCAGGAGGTCTAACTTCAGAGACAAATATATCAAGGCATGTTCTTCCCACATGGTGCCTAGGCCGTGCGCAACGTGGCCATACAAACCTAGATGACGCTTTAAGGACTTGTACGCCGCGATACATCGCGTATACCTCGAATGAATGTACGAGTACAGTGCTGGCCAATATTAGCTGCCGTATGAAAGAACTGGTCAGATTATGTTCTTGTATATTAGTCCCTTAAATTTTAGTGATATTTAAGCAGTGCCACTATTTTTGCTTTGTCATGCTCCTAACATATTTCGTCAAACTACTGAGGACCGGATATATATATATATATATATATATATATATATATATATATTAGTGTACATTTCGTATTTCAGTAAAGTGGAGTAACGCTCTAAGCAAAAGGGTTGGCAAGGGTTAGGAGGGGAGAGCTGGAGATCGAGCTTAGTGGCGTGCCATTGGGGATTCCTGTGTCCAGCAGTGGACGGAGACAGTCTGATTGTGACGATGATTATAGTAATATGTTTTTCATATATGTTTGGATATTTATATTTATTTTAAAATATCTTATGTACTTACATATACGTTCATAATCAATCAAAAAATAACTAGTAATATATGAATGGTATTTTCTTTTAAATTAAGTTTCCGCAAGCACATTTTTAGAAACTCTATTGACATCTCCATTTTTTTAACCAACCTATAATTAGTTTATTTTTGATTAAAACTTTCCTTTTTTAATAGCTTTACGTTTTTTTCAGCATAGCAGGGTAGTTGGAGATAACCTAGTGTCAAGACACTCCACTTTCCTATCGAAATCGAGGCATTGCTTGTTGAGTGGCGGAACTCAACGCTGAGCCTTGTCTTAGGTGCCAAAATGCAAAATTGAAAATAATTTATATATTTTCAATTTACAATTGCTTTAAGTAATTTAAAAATAACGTACCAGTTATAATTGCAATGTTAAGTGATATGTCAATTTTATTGTCCAACGTTCGTTGTTGCTACAATGCCGGATTAATCTTGATTAAACGCATGCACAATTTTTATTTTGCAATTGTTCAAAGATTAGTTGAAACATTAATCAGATATGGCAAATTACATATGGTGGATCTTTATTTAAAACAATATAAAAATACCAGCTTGTTATAAAGTTCAGCAAGTACGTATTATTATTCTTATTCTCTAAAGATATTCTATCGATTAAGTGCACGAAGAAATTGGTGAAATGCACCATTTCATTATTCTGCAGTCATATTATCTCATCTCATATATTATCTCATGAACTCATGAGATAATATATTGAATATGTATATTGATAATTGAATATGAGTCCATGATTTTTGTCATTTTTGTATGTCTGCCTGTTTATCTATTTGTACGCGCACAGGTTCGTACTTACTTATATGTTTTAATATATAGCTTTTGGGCAGGACTTAGGGTATTATTTATTTCGAAGAATGGAACACCTGATGTAGAATCATTGTAGACCAGCTAAACCATACGAAATAAGAAACTGCCACCTTAACAATAACTGTTAAACAATTGAAAATCTACAAGAAAAAAAAGCTACAAGAAATAAGTAAATGCTCTATAACATGTAAAAGTTGTTGAGTATGGTGGACAAATTTTGTTAACTAATAAAAATAATTGAAATCCGCGGGCATCGCGGCGCGCAGGTTTACCAATAAACACGATAGTTATGGGTTCCATTCCAAGTTGAAGGAATTGTTATATTTGTATTGTTTTCATTTTTCTCTTCGTTATATTTGTATTGTTTTCATTTTTCTCTTCGTTATATTTGTATTGTTTTCATTTTTCTCTTTCTTTCTTCTAAGAGTAGCTACTAGTATTAGTAGTAGAGTACTAGGTACGTGACAAAAAAAAACTTAAATGGGTTTTTTTTATCATTTTTTTCGACACTAATGAAATTGAAAAAGACATATTTAGAAGACGTATAAAAATTTTCGACCGGTATTCCGGTAAAATTTCAGAACGGTTTTCAAGAGTTCAAATTTTTATACGTTTTCTAAATATGTTTTTTTAAATAAGGTTCTTAGTCCACCATTAATATTATCAAGGATATATTTGTACTTTAAACGATAAAAGCTCTATTTCACATAGCATATTTCGGATAAACACACTTGGGTATTTTATACACACTGGCTGGTCTACATGTAGAAGACGAGGTTACATATGAAGGCACGCGCCACAATGGTGAAAGATAAGTTACTTGGTGCGCATCGAGCCATGAACCGAAAGTCTGGTGTTTGCATGCGAAATATGCACCGCATCCAGTCCGTGTTTATCTATCATAGGCCTCACTTGAGTCCGAAAGTGAAGACTTACGCAATTTGATTTTATAAGCCTTTAGAATTTTGTGTTCAGTCAACAGGGAATTGTTTCGTAACAGGTAACAGATATTACCTATGCATTTTTATTTATTCATTAATTTTTAAATAATAATAGGAATGTTATTTGAAAAAAAAAAAAAATATTCCATAATTAATTTGTGTTATTTGATATTTTTATCGCAAAAAAATCGGTAAATAGAAAAAATGCATATATACCTTTATTTAGAAAAATGCGCGAGTCTACGCTGTTTTCAATAGTATTACTTTCTGATGAGATTACGCAAATTACGCGCAATTATAAAACATGCACCGGTTCTTTATTGGATTTACATAAGTAAATTCGAAGTTTAATACGTAATACAAATGGTAAGTTTAATAGATAGACTAAGTTTTATAGTGATGTATTAGGAAACTTATAAAAATATTGTCAAAGGAAAATTATAAAAATTAGCTATTGAAAAAATTACAAAAATAATAAAAAAATTAAGTAAAGATTTTTATATAATAGTTAAAAAAGTATGTTTTTAAGAAATATGCAGTTTTTATTTAAGAGATTCTATTTTATCACAATGAGTATTAAATCTATGTTTTAAACTACACGGTTAAACTTTTTCATATTTTCTGCTTGCGTCCTCACTTAAATCACAAACTTAAGTACAAGTTAATAATTTAATTGGTTGTAACTTTTCTATTTATGAACCGATTAACATGAAATGAGAAACGAATGACTAACTTAACTAACACTAAATGTTAAGGGAAGTTTACCAAAATACAATCGAAACTGCATTTAAATCGCTTAAGCCGTTTCTGAGATTAGCATGCTCAAACGCACAGACATTCAGATTCAGAAAAGAAAATTAAAAACAATTGTTTTGTGTCCTATTACATTGATAAATGCACCCAATTATATTCTTTTTTATGTATCTTCCATGTACAGAGAGCGAACAGTAACATTTTTATGGTAAGTAAGTAAGTAAGAGCGATATATTCGACATAGCCGGATGTGAAACGCATGGCTTAGCGGTCAAAGAGAGCAGAGAGCATAAGGCGTTGGTTCGAATCTCCCGGCGTTCAAATTTTTTACGTTTTCCAAAAGTGTTTTTCCTTTTTGTATTTCCTAAGTGGATGAATAACATTTAACAAATGTTAGTACATCTATATGGCTATTTTATTTATAGTATGTAGCAAAATTTGTATTTACGATCACTAAAGACACTCGTGTACATCGACTGGGCTACAACGATGTCAAACTTTCGGATCTATAATAATATTAATAATTCACCTTTATTATTTCCATGTAACTTATATACAATACAGTACACAGTTAAGAATACAATTGCTATATATTAATATTTCGGATATAGGCTTAAATCCAGGCATTTTTGTTTATGCCCTTCGCGAACTCCATCAGAGATTTCGTCGTTCCAAAAAGCTCTTGGTCTGCCTTGCTGTACCGCCTGGACCGTCCCACTTGATGGATAGGATTAATTTGAAATAATTGCACTCTTTTTACAGTATCATAAGACATAAATTGAGATCCATACGTGATAAAGGTGATGAGGTTTCCTTCAACATTCTTTATCAGATTCTTTTACTTGCATTATATTATATAAATTGTAACACGATATGTATTGGAACAAAGTTATTACAATCAGTTAAGTAGTTATTATTTTTTTAAGGTTTAAAATATTTTTACAATTCATTGAAAAAAGCATATATATATTCTTTTCACTTTCACGCCTGACTAAAGACTTTGACTTAGGCAGGCCAGGTGCCGATGTCAAAAGTCATATTCACAAGTAAATTTTCTATAACATACGATACAAAATAGTGCGTCAATGGCAATAAATAGTCGTACGTCTCCTAGTTACTTCCAAAGATATATTTTTAACTAGCTACCCGCTCGCGTCGTCGCCTGCGTAAACTTTACGTCTATAACTATTTCGTTCTTTCGGCTGCCCATGTCCTCCCTTAAATCACAAATTTTGCTTAAAATATAAAATTGTAGTCGAATTATGAAAATAATTATCATTTACAGACAATATGAATTCAGTGAATTGATTAAAGTTGCAGCCAACATAACAAAACTGTTGTTTTATAGCAAATTTGTTGAATAAAATTTAAATTGTTGTAACATTTTTATTTATGAACCGCTTGAAATACAATGAACACTAAATGTTAAGCTAATAATTTTAGTTAAGTTAATAAATAATATATTTAAGGTTAATAAAGTTTACCAAAATACAATAGTAAAAAATGCATTTAAATCAGTTCAGCCATTTCTGAGATCAGCGTGCACGAACGCACGGGCAAACAGAAAAAAATAAATAAAAACCATTGTTTTGGGTTCTATTACATTGATAAATGCCCCAATAATGTTTTTTTCTTATATATCTTCCATGTTCAGATAGCGATAAGTTATACTTTTATTACATGTATAGATAACTTCTTAGTAATGTAGGTCAAGCTAAAGTGGCATTTATGCAACAATGTACAAGAAAATGGGACTTGTTCAACCGCATGAAATTGTGATATCTGTGATTATTTTCTAGATTCTAGATGAAAAGAAAGCTAAGCAGTTTATTCTGTTCGATTTATATACTACAATTTTACAAATACAAATATTAAGAAACTAAGCATAACATATGTATGTCCTCAGGCTATTTAATTTTTTTGTCTAAAATATTTTCAATTTTATAATAGCATGGATCTGGTGTCTGATGTGATTTCAGCATAACCATGATACCGAGTAAATTAATTTGCTAGTTTAATTTAAAAAAAAAATACATCAAGTTATATTGCGAGCGGAGATTTTCTACTACTCTTTTTTTACATCGAAAATATATTTAATTTTTTGTAATTAACTGCATTTTCGAAATGTTTCGTTACGATTATAATATGAATAAATTAATGTAGAAAATAAAAGCAATACATGTACATAGTAATGCTTGAAATATTAAATATTGCGCAAACACATTTAAACCCATTTATACTGTTCGAGAGAACAGTATTTAACTCTACGGCTACCGTTTAAAGCGAAAAAGTTTTTCAAAAGATCGCTTGATACTCTAACCATAACTGCGACGACTTCGTTCATACACGATTTTTTCTCCAGTTGTTTTGTCCTTAATTTTTATAATTCAATATGTAATTGTATATACGAATTATGTTAATAATATGCACAATAATTATAAGTTATGTCACTTAATTATTAAATCAATCTATTAAATCTGATATTATTCTTAATTTACAAGATAGAAAAGACAATACAGATACCCTTTTGTTATGATACCGTTAAAACCACGGCTAAGTTTTGCAATTTTACATTATTCTTTATTTGTTTGTATACACATAGGGGTAGTAAAATTTACTGAATTAAGAGCTATTAAATTTTTTTTAAACTTATTCAAAACCTAATTTGGAGACAATTTCTTCTATAACTCCAGTTACATTCATAATAAAGGTGAAATCTCACCTAGGTATACCTATTACGAATGTAAATTTCCAGCCGAGTCAAACTCGAACCCACAGCCGTCGTGTTCAGTCAACTGTGCCACTATAACATCTGTTTGTATGTCAAAATACATTTATGGATATAGCTAGCTTGTACCTTTTTTTCCTATTTATAGAGACAGTTATTTGCGAGAAAACTACATAACTGTAACAAATGTGACTTGGTCGCGTTGACTGATTACGGGCTACGTAAGAAGATTGCATCTAAGCACCTACACATAACGTTAGTTACAATTGAGAAATTTTTCATTAGGCCTTAAATATAACACTTTGTAACAAAAAATAATATAATACCTATTTAATTACAATATTGAGGTTATCATAATGTGTATTACCTAGTTTTTGATATTTTAAATGGTGAATTTATATTCAATAGATGTATTGTTGATGTATTCTTTAAAAATATATATGTATACTAATGTAAAAAAAATTATGTAGTAGCAGTATAGTGGACCTATTATAATTTATAGGTCAACTATACTGCAACTATATTAATTTTTTTCTCCTATATGTATATCTAGAAAGCAACAAATCAATAAGTTTCTTATTTAAAAGTAAACCAAATAGACGAAATATTTAAACTGTATTAAATTTTTTTAAACAGCTTCACGTTATTTCCCCCATAGCCAGAGGTAGGAAAGGTAGTCAGAGAGAACCTAGTGTCAACACTCCGTTCTCCACTTTCCGCTTGAAATCGAGACATTGCGTGTTGAGTGGCGGATTTCAACGTCGCGCTTTATCCTAACTACTAGAGCGGAGGAATGAATATATTATAATATTAAAATATCATCATTCCCTCTAGTGGGATACAAACCCACAGTGAGACCCTGTCCCACTGTGCCACGGTGGCTGTATTTAATAAGTAATATATTTATGGGATATATGGTTTTCGTTTTATATACAAATTTGGCAACCTTCAATTTATTTTGTAACCGTGTAACCTGTTACACTGTTGCAAAATATTAGGAGCTACAGATAGCAAATACGAACAATGGGAGTGAAAGTGCAACTAAATAACTGAACTGACCATTGTTTTGCACTTGTTTTTGTTTCATCACGTTCTTGATACAAGTGGGTAATTAAATATATTTTTATTATTACACTTAACCGATTTATAATCTGCGACAGAATAAATTATTGAAAAAAGAAAAAGATTTATTCATATTTTTTTCTGCTTCACGCTTTTTCCTGTAGCGTACCCTAGGCAGAGCGAGCCTCCCTGACAATCCGTTTTCCAGTCTCCGCCTGAATCCGAGACAATAGAGTTGAGTGGCGGAACTACAGTTGAGGTGACAAGACAAAGCGCATGGTAGCTTTGTCTCGCGCTATGTCTTCTCATCAGAGCGAAGAAATGATGAAAAAATATTTTAAGCACAATTATTCTCCCGGCTGAGAATCAACCCACAACCAATCGCACTTACAGTCAGACGCTGTCACACTTCGCCATGGTTTGCCAAAGGTTTATTCATAAGGTTTTAAAATCAATTTTTAGTATAATTTATGACAATTACCTTTTAAGGTAATTAATGTATAACTTAAAATATTTTCAGGTGCCGTCAAATTAAATGAACTTATTAAGCATGCAACAATGACCATCTGTGAGGAATGAATTTCAGGAAAGAAAGAATATTATTATGGCTAACACTATTGACACTTGCTTCAGGAGAAATAACAATATGTCCTTCTCCAGATTCCATACTTCCTTGTATATGTACCCACCGAAACGAAGACGTGCAAATATGGTAACACATTTAAATTTCACTAAAATTAATAGCCAATGGACATAGATATTAACCTATATATATTTTTTTATTATAGGTGTACCCACAGCGACTTGACTCAAGTTTCAAAAGGCATCCAAAGAATAGGCGAATTGATGAATAAAGATGTAGACGAATTAATCATCGAAAATAATTACTTGCCTTCGTTGCCCGGGAAATTATTTCAAAATGTAAAAGTTCTGCGGTTAATGCTTCGACATAATGGTCTAGAACGTGTATCAGCCGCTTGGTTAGAGACACAGGAAATGAACTTACTTGAAATATTTATAGTAGAAAATGATCTTAAAAGCATCCCATCGGAAAGTTTAATGACATTACAGAATTTGCAAGCATTGACTATACAATCTCAAACTTTAAAACGGATCCCAGCACTTATAAATATGCCTAAATTGCGATATGTAAATATACAATCCGAAAGCTTGAATAGTATACAAGAACGTAACATTGAAAACCTTCCAAGTTTGGAAAAGTTGTTCATACATGGTAGTGTAAGTTTGCATACTTTAAAAGAAAATTCTTTCTACAATTTGCCGAAACTTAGAAATTTGGAAATAACTGATTGTGGAATCAATATAATTCATATGAGAGCTTTGTCATTGCTCCCTGAACTGGCTGAACTATCACTAAAAAACAACATGATATCAGACGCATCAATGATTGGTAGAGCTACAAGAGATTTGCCTATGCTTTCTAGATTAAATTTGAATTATAATGTTATTAACAAATTGAACGAGGGAGCGTTTGTGGATCAACCAATGTTAGAAATCTTGTATTTATCAAATAACAACATTAATATAATTCATTATGGAGCGTTTCATAGGGTACCTAAATTAAAAACAATTGACTTAAACTTCAACGATATAGTAAAAATTCATCCTGAATCATTCTTACAACAATCTGGAAGTGGTGTAGAGGAGCTATCTCTTATTGGTAATAAAATCATGCACATATCAGAATTTAGATCTTTACTCGATGCATTGCCCCGATTGAGGTATTTAGATATGAGTGATAATTTACTACAAGAAATTCCAAGAGGCGCATTAAGAGGTCATCCAAGTTTGGAAAGGCTGCACTTAAATAGGAATACTATTAAATTTATCGACGCCGATGCGTTCATTGCTATGCCTGCGTTGCGAGAATTACATTTAAGTAATAACTCCCTAAACGATTTTAACGAAGGTCCATTTTGGAATTTGCCTTCTCTAAAAGGTTTAGACTTATCGGACAACTATTTTCAAAGATTACAACCAAAACTATTGTACAATCTACCAGCATTAAGAAGAGTGGATTTAAGCAATAACCAAATGACAATGATAGATCCGTTAACTTTTATGGAAACTCCTTTATTAGAATATGTAAACATATCTGGAAATTCTTTGTTATCGATTCATCCAGCAACTTTCCGTAACTTGCCTAACCTTTACGAATTGGATGCTGGCTCAAATCGCCTAGTAGAATTTTTACCAGGTTTACCGAGGAGCTTGGAACAATTATATTTACGAAGAAATCAAATAACTACCTTGCCATTGCCTCCATCGCCAGATCTGGACTTACCGTCTCTACGCAGTCTTGACATATCTAACAATGGCATACAGAAAATACCTTACGGAGGTTTGAAAACGTTACATAATTTACGCAGATTCTACATGAAACGAAACGGCCTTAGGCAAGTTGAACTGTCGACGTTTAGTGACTTAGAACACCTAGAGATATTAGATATAAGTGATAATCAAATATTAGCTATACACCCAAAAAGTTTTAGCAAACTTTCTCACTTAAAACAAGTGAATGTTCACGGAAATAATATTGAGAATTTTGACTTTATGACCATCCAAAATAACGCTGCTCTATTAGAAATCGATATCAGTAAAAATAAATTAAAAAATATTACACCAAATATATTGAATAACCGCCTTGAAGTGGAACTTTTGAACATATCATCGAATAATCTTCACGAATTACCAAATACATTAAATTTGTTATCGAAACTAAAAATGTTAGACGCAAGTCATAACCACATTAAGAAATTTGACGGAAATAGTATAAATAATATACAAACATTAAGTGCTATCAAAATGCATAGTAATAAAATTATAGAACTACGAACGGGTAGTTTCCGAGATTTAGACAGCTTAGAAATTATCGATATAGATAATAATCAATTGGAGATAATTCACCCAATGGCTATAGCAAATCTTCCTAAGTTGACGTCTATATATCTAAGCAGAAATCACATAATAGATATTCCAGATCGTGCTTTTTCAAATCTACCCAAGTTACGTATTATTGAAATACAAGGTAACAGACTTCAATTTATATCGTTAAGAGCTTTTGAAAACATACCATTGGTTCAATATTTAAATTTGAGCAACAATCAATTGACTAATTTAGAAAACCTAGGCATAAAACAACTTGTGTCACTAGAAGTCCTTGATTTAAGTTTTAATAGAATAAGAAGAGTTACAAAAGAGTCATTTCAGTTAATGGAATGGTTAGTGGAACTGAATATGGACAACAATCATATATGCGATATTAATAACCAACCCTTCGATAATATGCCAAGGCTAAAGATTTTGTCTCTGCGACATAATAGGCTAACATCAGTATATGAAAATAATTATGCAAAATTAAGAAATAATATTGCTATTTTAGATATAGATGGTAAGACTAAAAAAGTCTAATAAATTTTTGAGAAATGTGTAAATTAAATGTAAATTTTGATGACTTGAATTATTTTACAGGTAATCCGCTAATCTGCAACTGTGCTGTTATTTGGCTTAAATCATGGCTGTCCGAGTCTAACTCGATTGGTCCAAAGTGTGCTGATGGAACATATGTTAAAGGTATGCCTTTCTCAAAACATGAATGTGCAAAAATGCCGATTACTAATCCAGACGTGAAAACTTGTTTGAAATACGAGAACGAAGCTCTTCTACCAAATCTAGCAACATCACAAGTTTATTCCACCTTAGACAAGATTAAAGATTATGAGACACAAATAAAAAATAATTACCAAGAAAATAAATTAAATAATCGCCCGTCACCTGAAGAGTCGGAATATTTTTATGATGATTATGTGGATTATCCTTATAACGTAACATTTATAGATAATATGAATGATGAGCTCAATCATACTAATAAAGGTATTCATAGTAATTTAGGTAATACACCCACTCTTTATGCTGCTATGAAAAATACAACAAAAAAAACTGGAGTTGCTTTAAAAGTTCCAATTCCTAATAGTGGGTTTACATTTTTTGGTGTACCTCTACCTTCAATAGATATGGCAAAGTTATTAAATACAGGACGTAAAATAGACTGGACAGAAAACAAAAATAATCAAATCCATGCAAAAAATTATCCAGTCACAGAACCACCAAGATTTGAAACAGGTGGATTTTCGCCAATGCTTCCGACTACATCTGATAGTTTTATGCCAATACCAGGCCCAACTAATGGAGCTTATACAATAAAAGATAATAAAGATGTTAAAGAAAATGTGAATTCTCAGAAGGAAACTCAAAATACTCCCCCTATAGAAAATACTTCTCCTATAGCAATAAAAGCTAATACTACTATTCATAAAAAAATTAAGAGTGAAATCCATCAATTAGAAGCATATCATGGAAATGATAATAGGACCAAAATAATATATAACAAAACAAAAAATATTGAAGAACAAAACATGGATCCGCTAAATATAAGTAAGTATAATATGATGGAAGCAAATCTAACTATTAGCTTTACAACTGAAAAAGAAGGAATAATCACTACTGATATAACAGATGATATTGGTATTCAGGGATGGCCAGATATAAATAGTTCAACAACTTCAACTGTAATAGCATCTACCATTGCACCAACAACCAAAAATGTAGAAAGTCAACCTACTGCTCTGTCTGCAATACTACTACCAGGTTCAGATATTATTGATACAAAGAATAATAGCAGAACGGCAACTATTACAAAAGTTAACTTACCCCATGCAGAACATTATGATCTTCACAATAATTTTTCTCCAGTTATTAATCGTGAGGCTAAGACAAGATTTTCAGAAATTGCAAGCTCAGGGACTACCAAACAAAGGCATGCCGATAATCATGAATGGTATTACAAAAATTACAACAAGTCTAATTTAGAGCCCTATGTTGCACCTGAAATTTTAGCATCTTTCAGTGGTAAAATAACTTTATGTTACAACAATTATGTTATAATGACTATGTTAGCTTTAATATTGATTGCAAGTAAATAAAAAATATGCATAAAAGAGTTGTTTTAATATTTCATATTTAGAAAATATCAAATAAGATAAAATATTTTTTTCTTATGTTTATTTATTTACAATTGTGAATTATTCTCTATAAAGTAATTTCTTAACTTATCTAATGCTTTGTATCTATGAGATATTTTATTTTTTTCTTCTTTTTGTAATTCACCATATGTTTTGTCATAGCCCAAGGGTTGAAAGATACAATCCCATCCAAAATCTCTGGATCCTCTTGGATACACTATTGCGCCTTTGGTTATTCCTTGAAAAATCACTACTTCACTATTTTCACCTGAACTGTAGGCAAATGTACACACTGCTTCAGCAGATTTATCTTCCCAACCATTTAAAAGAGTATGCAGTCCTTCAGGTTTTAATTTATCTAAAAACCATTTGATGTAAGGTCCAGGTAAACCTTTCAGTGCGTTAAAGCAGAGGCTAGTGTCTTCAATAAAAACGGGTGTCTTTAATATGCGAGCTGCTTCTTGACATTTTTTTATTGATACTTCATCTATTTCACCTTGTAATTCTGGTAGGTCTAATTTATAATTAACAACTTCTAAAGGAAAAGTATTGCCCAAGATAGCTCTCACTTCCTCCAATTTTTTTATGTTTCCCGTAACAAATGTAAGTGTACGTAGAGACATTTTGGTTCAGTTTACTTATTTTTGTTAAATTTAAATTTCTAACCTAGGAGAAGACAAAATAATATTTTAAATCATGCAGTTTTATCAAAAAAGTTAATGCCAGTGCTGACAGTGACAACTGATAGTGACTGAAAAAATTATAATGATAATAACAATAAATGTTAGTAATAGAAGGCCTCAAAAGAATCAGGCGGAATATTAAAGGTGATATATTTAGTACTAAATTAATACATCGAAACTAGGCTTCTTAATTTGTATGAGTGTTTGTTTATTTATGTGAACATCACAAATATAATACTATAATAATAATGAGATAATACATTTGAAATTCACAAGTTTTTATAATTGTATATAGTAATATATTATACTTTAAAAATAAAAAATAATACACTTAAGAAACATCATAGATCAAATATTTTTTTTATGATGACTGTCAAATATTTGTTCCATAATTTTTAATTAATATTCTGTGGACTTGCTTGGTGATCGGCGATTTTTGTGTTGATGTAAAAAATTTATTTAGTTGTTATATATAGCCTTAACAACATTCTTTTGTATAGTTCGTGATCAAACTATTCGTTTTATTTAATTCTCTTCATACACAAAATATAAGAAAATGCCTGGTCAAGAAGTAGTAACAACCAAAGTGGTTGTCCATCCACTAGTATTGCTGAGTGTTGTAGATCACTTTAATCGAATGGGCAAAATAGGAAACCAAAAACGTGTGGTGGGCGTTCTTTTAGGATGTTGGAGAGCTAAGGGTGTATTAGACGTCTCAAACAGCTTTGCAGGTATACACTTTCACTTGCAAATTTAGCAATTCATTGAAATTTAAAAAAAAAGGCTTTTTTAACTTCTATGAATTGCTCTCATCAAGTATTTTTTAATTATTTATTGGTATACTTGTTTCATGAATCAAAATTTAAAATGATCTCCTTATGTGAATATAGTGTACCATTTTGTGTGAGTACAAAAATATTAAATACATAAGTTTTATTAAAATTATTGACTGTTATTATATTGATATTTTTTTTGATTTCAGTACCATTTGATGAAGATGATAAGGATAAATCAGTTTGGTTCTTAGATCATGACTATTTGGAAAACATGTATGGTATGTTCAAAAAAGTTAATGCTCGAGAGAAAGTAGTGGGTTGGTATCACACTGGTCCCAAACTACATCAAAATGATGTTGCTATTAATGAATTAATTAGACGGTATTGTCCAAACTCTGTACTTGTCATAATAGATGCAAAGCCCAAGGACTTGGGCTTACCCACTGAAGCTTATCAAGCAGTAGAAGAAGTGCATGATGATGGTAGTCCAACTACAAGAACATTTGAACATGTACCTAGTGAAATTGGGGCAGAAGAAGCTGAAGAAGTTGGTGTAGAACATCTTCTAAGGGATATAAAAGATACAACTGTTGGTAGTCTCTCCCAACGCATCACCAATCAGCTACTTGGCCTTAGAGGTCTCCACTCACAGTTAAGTGAAATAAGAGATTACCTTATTCAAGTGGGCCAGGGCTCCTTACCAATGAATCACCAAATAATATACCAGCTACAGGATATATTTAATCTGTTGCCAGATATTACTAGTGACAATTTCATTGATAATCTCTATATAAAGACAAATGACCAGTCCCTGGCAGTATATTTAGCAGCATTAGTGAGGTCAATCATAGCACTGCACAATCTTATTAATAACAAAATTACAAACAGAGATGCTGAAGAGGGTAAAAAAGATGACAGTAAAGACAAGAAAGAGAAGAAAGATGATAAAGAAGAAAAGAAATCAGATGACAAAACAAAAGAAAAGAAGGAGAAGGATGAAAAAAAGAAGTAGTTCAGAATCATTAATAGGTTAACTTGTTTGTAATGCTGGATTATTATTAATAAATTGTATTTACTAATTTATATTATTGTTTCATTTTCATTTCAAAAAGATTAAGTAATTTACTTATCACATTATGTAGATAAAATTTATAGAACTAAACTATTGAAGTAGCCAATATTGATGTCTAATGATATAGTCATACATGCTATCTTTGAATATTCATGATAAGATTGAATTATCTTTACAATATTGATAAATAAATCTAGAACATTGATAACACTATAGCATAATATGCCAGTTTCCATTGAATACTGTGACAGTGATGTAAATTAAAAAATGTTATAGTGATTAAGTAGAATCTCAAAGATTGATTCAAAATGGCTGACCGCATACAAATATCTGTAAGTAATATGTTTATTTATATCAGTAAAATACTTATTTATACCTGAATAGTTAAAAGCTCAAATTGATATTTTAAGGAATATGTGTGGTTGCAACCAGAAAAGAAATCTGAGTTTGAAGTGCCTATAGCAGTAAAGATTTTGAATAGTTCTGGAGGAAAAATACAAGTGCGAGATGACAATGAGGAGGTGTTTTCTACATCTGTTACTAATGTTATTAAGCCGCTACATGCAACCTCGCTTACGAGTGTCGAGGACATGATTACTTTAGGGGAACTCCAGGAGTACACAATACTAAGGAACTTACATATAAGATACAACCAACAGCTCATATACGTAAGATATATATTTGGTTTCTTTTCTTAAAAAAAATTCTCAAAAAATCTTTTTTATTAATTAAAAATAATTGCAAAGGGAAGTGAAATTTAGTTGTAACATTTTATATTTATGCACACAGAGACAGTGCAATGTTAAATCAATTTACTATCTTATTTTAAACATACTAAAAATTGAACCTGCTACTGTATGCAACATTGTTAGCAAGACGTTTCGACTGCGCTTCATTTATTTGGCAGCGTAAAAATAGTTATAATTTATTAAATACGACTTTAAAGTACGTATACGTTTTAAATTGTATTATTTTAATAAAACCAAATTTTCTTATCCATTTTTCGCACATTTACTGGTGGAAGTCGGAATCCAACTTTGTCTACACTTTGATACATTGCCAAACCAGGCGAAGGTGTTTAGGAATTATTAATATTACTCGAAAAGGAATTTGTACACACAACTATTGCATTCACCCATATAAAATTCAACTGCGTCCTGAATCCTGATTAGATTTATCAAGGCTTATATATGTATATTTTATTACAATATAAATATCTTCCGCAATGTCTCGAGTCTCGGGAGGAAAGTGGATATCGGTGTTTGTTGATACTATGTTTTCTCCGACTACCCTGTTATGCTGTAAAAAGCGTGAAAGCTTCACGCTTTTTTAATAAATATCTTAATAATATTAAAAATAACTCTAAAATATTATTACAGACGTACACAGGCTCCATGTTAATAGCAATAAACCCTTACGAAATACTACCAATATACACAATGGATCAAATACATTTTTATCAAGATAGCAACATTGGCGATATACCGCCTCACATATTTGCTATTGGAAACAATTCCTACCGAGAATTATTGGACACCTCAACTAATCAGTGTATTGTAATAAGGTTCATATTTAAAGTTATTCATGTTTTTTTACATTTGATTATTTATCCATTTGATATAGAGATATTATTGATAAATTCAATAATAATAGAAATTCTTGAAATGTTACTATAAAAATTCAGGGGAAGTACACACATATATTCTCGTGTTTGGATACCATTATGGCGCAGTGGACGGCGTTCGACTTTAGACGCGTTGGTTATGAGTGCGAAGTCCATTCGAAACCAAGATTTTTTTTTCATTTTCCCTCTCTTTTTGGAGCGGCGTTGAATTTCGCCACGATTGGTGAAAATGTCTTTAGACATTGCGTTTCTTGAATTGAACATTGGAGACTTGAATTTATTCAGGGGAACGGAGTACCATTATACTGCTTGCTTGGCAGCGAAATCTGTATACCCTGCTATGCGGGATAAAGCTTAAAACATCTTACAATTTTGTTAATCTGCGGCGTGGACAATTAGTTTGTAAATATATATATTAAAAAATCAGACTTTTTAATATATTTTTTATTATATGCCAATTTTACATTTCAGTGGAGAAAGTGGAGCTGGTAAGACAGAGAGCACCAAATTATTACTACAATACCTAGCAGCTGCCAGCGGGAAACATTCTTGGATAGAACAGCAAATACAAGAAACAAGTCCGATTCTAGAAGCTTTTGGAAACGCGAAAACTGTTAAAAACGATAATTCGTCGCGTTTTGGAAAATACATAAACATCTATTTTAGTGAAAAGGGGGTTATCGAAGGCGGGAACATTGATCAGTATTTATTAGAGAAATCGCGTATAGTGTTACAAAATAAGGGCGAAAGAAATTACCATATATTCTATTCGCTAGTTACAGGGTTGTCTGCTGATGAGAAAAAACGTTTAGAGCTAGGGTGCCCAACTGATTTTGAGTATTTAAATTCAGGTAACATGCTCACGTGTGATGGCCGTAACGATGCTTTAGAATTTTCCGATATAAGATCAGCTTTTAAAGTTCTCAACTTTTCTGATAACGACGTGTGGGGAATTTTCACACTTTTAGCTTCGATATTGCATTTAGGGAACCTTAAGTTCAAGTCGTTGAACGTGAATAATATAGACACGTCAGAAGTGTCCGATGCTGTAAATGCAAATAGAATTGCTAATTTACTAGGCATTAATAAAGCGAGACTTTGTGAGGCGTTAACGCGCAAAACGTTGTTCGTTCAGGGAGACAAAGTGGTCTCGCCAATATCGGCAGCGTCGGCCATTGAAAGTCGCGACGCTCTCGTCAAAGCCATATACGGCCACATATTTGAATATATAGTGGAAATGATCAATAAAACTTTACACAGAGATCGACCACTTACCAGCGGCTCAGTGGGTATCCTCGACATTTTTGGTTTCGAGAACTTTGATTTTAACAGTTTCGAGCAATTGTGTATTAATTATGCCAACGAGAATTTACAACAGTTTTTCGTAAGACATATTTTCAAGCTTGAGCAAGAGCAATACGCTAAAGAAGGTATAACTTGGTCGAATATTAATTACGTAGATAATCAGGACAACTTGGATTTGATCGGACTGAAACCCATGAATTTGCTTTCCCTTATTGACGAAGAGTCAAGATTTCCTAAGGGGACGGACCTCACATTGCTTTCCAAGTTAAACAGCAACCACAATACTAAGCGTTGTTATATCGCTCCCAAATCGACACACGAGCATAAATTTGGTGTGAGACACTTTGCCGGTGACGTCCAGTATGATGTTAAAGGTGCTATTTATTTCTTGATTAAATATCTACAATGTGTTTAGTACACGTTATCATTTAAGAAAATAATAAAAAAGAATAACTTTATTGGGTCTTTACATAATTACAAATGAAATTAGAGTTCGATAATGGATGGTGTGTGTGTGTAGCACGCCCACTAAAAAGGTTTTATTAATTTATATTATCTTAATCTTTCGTATCAAGCCCGGTTGGCTAGAAGATAAACTAGCACCAGGTTACTCTCTATTTTAATGGTCACACTTATTTTAGAAATATAGCAAGCTGTGTAGCTTTTATCCTTATGCACTTAGTTCAATGAAACTGGATTTTTTTTGAAATAAATCTACATTTTTTTATATGGGAATCGAACCTACAACTATCACAGTTGCAATCGTACAAACAAGTGTTGTACGAAAAACGATTTTAGAAAACGTACAATATTTGAACGCAGCGTGATCCGAACCCGCGCCTCTTGGAAATCGTCGAAGCGCTCTGACCGCTAAGCCGCTTATCAATTTTGTAAGTGTGTGAATAACACTTTAAAAATATAAAAAATAAGTGTTGTACGATTAAAAAGGCTCCATTTTTTATTATTTTTAATGAAATTGACAGGCTTTCTAGACAAGAACAGGGATATGTTAACTGCAGATATAAAAGATATGATACTTGAGTCTAATAATGCATTTTTAAAAACTTTATTTGCATTGGGAACTTCGCAACAGAGCGGAAGTAGAAAAGTGTTGTCACTGAGCCATCAATTTAAGACGTCTTTAGACTCGCTCATGAAGACCTTACACGCCTGTCATCCATTCTTTGTGAGATGTATAAAACCTAATGAACACAAAAAGCCTAAGGTAACTGTTGCTTTATAATCTACTCTTATTTAATTTAGAAAATTGCGAAGTAACCAAGCTATGAAAACTCTATTTTATTTATTTTATTATAAAAAAAATATTATACAATGGAAATAAGTTTTGTACAACTGAAGTTTAATTTTTATTTACTTTAGCTCTTCGATCGCGCATTATGCGTTCGGCGCAACTTCGTTATGCGGGATTAATGGAAACCGCTAAAATAAGACAAGCTGGTTACCCAATACGCTATACGTATTCAGAATTTGTGCACCGATACCGACTAGTCGTCCCTGGCATACCGCTGCCAGAAAAAACAGACTGTAAGGCGGCAACAAAAAAAATATGTGGCGAAGTGTTAAAAGACGATGATTATAGACTGGGTCACACTAAAGTATTTCTTAAAGATCATCACGACGCCCTATTAGAAGAATTACGTCACAAAACACTCATTACTGCAGTTGTACGGGTGCAGGCTAATGCCGGAAGCGATTCATATATCGGAAGAGATATTTGAAGCTGAGAGCCGCGGCTATTATAATTCAGAAGCATTTCCGAGCACGCGGCTACAGGAGTAAATTCTTGCGAATGAGACGAGGTTATCTTAGACTTCAAGCCGTTATTAAATCTCGAGAATTGAGGAAAACTTTCCTAAATCTAAGAGAGGATTTTTCAAAAACACAAGCCCATTCAGGGTTATCTTATAAGAAAATTGATCAGAGAAAAGGGTCATATTATGAAAGATAAGTTGGCACAGTTGAAAAAATGATAAAAGTGTCGCAGACACGTTGTTTAAAAGCAGAGGATGAGCACGAGAAGAAGTATGGGGAACTGATGACATCTATTTGGATTGCCAAGGAAGTGGTCGCCGAAAGTGATGTTCAAAATGCAACGATCATCGACGATAGATATGTTGATGATGTTTTTGGCTTCTTAAAGGGGATACTGCGACTCCAGCTGGCACTGTGCGAGGAACAGGCTTTGGAATGGTAAATATGCTTATGTTATAAATTTTGTTATTATTATTTATATTTTAGCATTATCAGGCCACCGTGGCACAGTGGCACGGCATCTGACTGTAATCACGTAGTTGAGGGTTCTATTCTTAATCGGTGAAATTATCGTAATTCAGAACAAGAAACCACTCGGCGGAAAGTGGAGAACGCGGTGTCTTGATACTAAGTTCGCGGAAAAAAGCTGAATATGAATATCTCTTAGCAAAGCTACATCGGCTGCCTATAAAGCAATAAAAGTATTTGTTATATAACGGTAGCTCATTATATACAGAATTGGATAGTTTATGTTAATCTAAAAGCTGTCGTAGCGCAGTGGGACAGCGTCTAACTGTAATGGCTGGAATATTTATTATTTTCATTTCTCCGCTCTGATGAACAAGACAAAGCGCGGCGTTGAGTCCCACCACCCTCTCTCTTTCTCTCTAACCTCTTTTGCGAGAAAAAACGTAAAAAAAGCGTATTTACGCTTTTTTACGATATCTCCGGGATAAGCATTTGCTTATTACATAGACAACTAATAATCGATATTATTTTGAATTATATTAAAATCATTTAGCCATTTTAATCGATATTATAGTATTAGGACATCATAAAATATTACTTATTTTCAGACATCAACAACTAAGCCAGCTTTATCAACAGTTATTCCATTACCTCAAGAGGAGGAGGTGGAGCAATTTGACGAATTCAATTTCAAAAAATTTGCAGCAACTTATTTCGTTGGAAACACAAGCCACCAATATTCAAGAAAGCCTTTGAAGCATTCGCTTTTAGATCTACCGTCGCCTATCGACAAAATTGCGTCTCAGGCTATATGGATAACAATTTTGAGGTTTATGGGAGATTTGGCGGAACCTAAATATGCTGATGATCAGACTGATAACGTTCCTGTTATGACTAAATTGTATGATACGGTCGGTCGCGCTTTCCAGAAGAGCAAAGAGTTTGAAGTAAGTGTATTTTTAAGTGTAATTCCAAGTGATTTCTTTCCAGATTATAGACAAGACTCTGGCTGATATTGGACCAACTAGCGACCCGCTCGCGGCTTCATCTACGTATACTACACGACGATATCTATTAAGTTCTTTGACCCGTCTCCGTTTCCACTTAAATCACAAACTTTATAAATTATATTCTAAATTGCTGTAATTGTTTATTTATAAACCGATTGAATTGAACTAAACACCAAATGTTAACCGTTTAGCAAAATACAACACTCGAAACTGCATTTAAATCGATTTAATCACTTCTGAGATTAGCATACACAAATAACATTTTTATTATATGTATAGGTTATGATTTTAATGCTTATTAGATAATGGTTAAGTCGTAACTACGACGTAAAATAACTTATTAATAAAGCAACTAAGCTTTGTCTCGCAGCGTAGCGGGCAGATTATACCTAGTGTCGAGACGTTGCGTTCCTCGTTTTATACCATATTTTGACATATTGCGTGTTGAGTGAAGGATCTCAACATCGGGGGGTTTTTTCTTACGCTGGGATATGCATTTTACGCAGACTGCAAGGCAGTCCCTTGCGGGCAGTGCTGTGGGACCTCACCGAAGCAGGATCACCACGACCCTCTTGCAGTAGCTCCTCTAGGGTAAGGAGGGTTGGAGATCGGCATACCGCCTTCTCGTCTCTCCTGACCTTCTGGCGCTTTGCGTTCAGTCTTTCAATGGCCAACTTCATTTCCTCCTCAGCAACAGAGCGGGAACATCGGGCTTTACCTTAACAGAGCGGGAAAGTAAAAAATATACATATTTGTGTTTTTAAGTAATGAAGATGGAACCCACAACCATCGCGTTTTACAGTCAGATACGTACTTAGTAATAAATATAAAATAAGATATTATATTGATGCAACAAACTCATACTTATATTTTATTCATTTTTTATTATTATTTCATAGGAACTGATGGTACAAGAACATGGGCAAGGAAAGAGTAAAATGCTTCAACGTACATTAAAAAGACAAACTAAGATGAACGAAGATTTTTTAAAGAACTTAGTCAATGATGAAGTGACTAATGAAATGTATAGTAAGTGGTTAAATTCAAGGCGCAGTTCTAATTTGGAAAAACTTCATTTTATCATCGGGCATGGCATCATTAGAAAAGAATTAAGGTAAAACTAAAAATACCCTTTGCTAAGAATACGAGCACATTATGCATTACACAAAAATATTTTTTACTATTTATATTTATAATACCCAGTAAATTTCCTACTGCTATTAAAATACTGAGAAAAAGCTTTTACTTGTATGTAATATATAACATATTTAAAACAATTTTTCTATGTGAAAACTTATATTTCATTTTCTACAGAGACGAAATTTTTGCCCAGCTGTGCAAGCAACTGACAAATAATCCATCAAAAGCGTCGTTTGCTCGCGGTTGGATTCTATTATCCCTTTGTGTCGGCTGTTTCCCGCCTTCCGAGCGTCTCCTTAAGTATTTGCGCTCGTTCATCCGACAAGGCCCGCCTGGCTACGCGCCATACTGCGAAGGTCGTCTCATTAGAACATTCAAAAATGGTCCACGAACACAACCGCCAAGCTGGCTTGAGTTACAAGCTACGAAAACGAAAAAACCAATTCTTTTAACAGTTACTTTAATGGACGAAAGCATGAAAACAGTTCAAACCGATTCTGCGACCACTGCAGAAGAAATTTGTCAACAGGTAGCTGAGAATATTGAACTAGTGGATACATTTGGGTTTTCACTCTACATAACATTATATGACAAAGTTCTTTCGCTTGGAAGTGAGGGAGAGCACATAATGGATGCGATATCGCAGTGTGAACAGTTTGCCCGAGAGCAAGGAACGACCGAAAAGAATGCTCCTTGGCGTTTATTCTATAGAAAAGAAGTTTTCACACCTTGGCACAATCCAGCTGACGATCCAGTAGCTACCAATTTAATATATCATCAAGTAGTAAAAGGGGTCAAATTTGGTGAATATCGCTGTAACTCCGAAAAAGATTTAGCCATAATTGCAGCACAGCAACATTATATTGAGTATGGAGCGCTTATCGACCCCAACGTTTTGAGAAAAGTAATAGTCAATTATATACCAAATCAATTTATCCAATCAAATGATGTAGCTTTAACTAAATGGGAGCATCTCCAGTGACAAAGGCTTTCGAATCATCATCCAGTATCCAAACATCTGTCGATCCTCTTCAATGCAAAGAAGATATTGTTATATTTGCAAAAATAAAATGGCCCATGCTGTTCTCAAGATTCTTCGAAGCAATAAAACTGAAAGGTGATACGATTAACAAAGACCTTATCATAATAGCTGTTAACTGGACCGGCATTTATTTAGTGGATCAATCAGAACATATTCTCTTAGAAATAACATACGCTGAAGTTACTTACGTTTCGTATGATGATAATAACGAATTTGATCAAGCTGGTCGTATCACAATTAGGACGATCCAACAAGAGGAGTTTGTGTTCCAAAGCGTTGATGCTAGTGAAATAAGTTCGCTTATTATATATCTTATAGATAGTTTGAAGAGACGTTCTATTTATGTAATAACCCAAAGTGACTCGCAAGGCTACAGCGATGCTGCATCATTTTTGCAATATAAAAAAGGTGAACTGATCACATTGCTGCAAGATTCAACTGGAAACTTTGGCCGAACGCCACACGTGGGGACATGGAGAATGCAACGAGGACAAGAGGAGAAGGCCTGTTTCCAACAGAACAAGTGTACATTTTACCAACTTTAGCTTGCATGCCCCTCCGTCTACTATATTAGAAGTTTTTAAGAAAGGAAATGTTAACACTGACAAAAAAATACTTTCAAAGTATAATACAATACAAAGAAAAAGAATGTACACCTTGGAAAAGTTTGCAAAAGAACATTTCAGAGAAAATTATGACACAAATGCTACCGTTTCAAGACAATCAACTCTAATAACGGCGAAAAGAACTGTTGCAGGTGACTTATGGGTTCACTCACGAGATCCAATACGTCAACCGTTATTGAAAAAAATATTAAGTGACGAAAAGCTGTCGAAAGCAGCCGTTGCCTCATTCTTTAGTATACTTAAATATATGGGAGATATGCCAACTCCAAAAGCTAGGTCTTCTACGGAATATACGGATGAGATATTTAGGGCAGCTCTAACGGAACCTTTATTAAAGGACGAGATATACTGTCAAATTATGAAGCAATTAACAAATAACAGAATACAGCTTAGCGAAGAAAGAGGTTGGGAGTTAATGTGGCTAGTGACGGGAGTTTTTACTTGTGGCCAGATTTTAATGAAAGAATTGGTAGAGTTCCTGAAAACACGGCCTCATCCTATAGCAAAAGACTGCTTAAAACGATTTTTCAAAATACAAAGAGGTGGGCAAAGAATGTATGCTCCATACGTGGTTGAAGTTGAAGCTATTCAGCATAGAAGTATGCAGATATACCACAAAGTTTACTTCCCTGACGATACTGACGAAGCGTTCGAAGTTGATTCGTCCACTAAAGCTCGAGAACTATGTGAACAAATAACTGGGCGGTTAAGTCTTAAAAACAGCGATGGTTTCAGCCTTTTCGTGAAGATTATTGATAAAGTATTTTCGGTACCAGAAACGTATTACTTCTTTGATTTTATTCATGAACTTGTTGAATGGATGAAACAAACGCGACCAGGAAGAGGAGGTAAGTTTTAAAACTCATTTAATGTATGAGTTAGCAAAAAATTTTTTTTGTAATATCGGACGTTTATTTTTTAATTTAATAGTCATGCAATGAAGGTATAATTTTATATTTAAAAAGTTTGGCAAAATTTGGGGCTAAACTAACGTATAATAAGGTCAAAAATTGACAAATAGATTGTCAATTTTTGATCTGTGTGTCTTGAAGAGCTACAACTTGAGAAGTGGATGATATGCTTTCTGTTTCTTGCAATAAAATTAGTAATTAACGGAATAGGTTTAAATTTGTTGAAATAGGTGTAGTATATTTTTGTTATCTATTAAAAGATCTTGGTCTTGGTCTCGATTTCTAGCACGTATTTCGAAGGTGGCATTTGTAGCATTTTTTCAAATTTGGTTAGGTTAGAGAGAGGAGTTCATACAGCACAGGCGAGCGTTCATGCGTAATTTAAAGGGACTTTTAAATTTGCTATTATTCTATTTTTGAAATAGTGACAATATATAATATGTTTATTTTTGGCTATAGGAAATCAATTGCAAATGAATTACCAAATATTTTTCATGAAGAAACTCTGGATCAACACTCTTCCTGGAAGGGACAAGAATGCAGATCAAATATTTTATTTTCCTCAAGAACTCCCAAAATACTTACGAGGATATCATAAAACATCGAAGCAAGATTTAATTGAATTAGCAGCACTGGTCTACAGAGCGCGATATGGCAATGACCAAACAGTATTGCCTCAAATAACGCAAGTGTTGCCAGAATTTATTCCATCGGACATGATAAGGATTCAAACAAATTCCCAATGGAAGTCGGGTATAAGTGCAGCTTATCTTAAACATGGCACTATGAGCGAAGAGGAAGCTAAGGAGCAATTTTTAAGGAAAATCTATGTACTTCCTACTTTTGGCACAGCATTTTTTGAAGTAAAACAAACTTCTGATCCTTCTTATCCTGAAATGGTTATTATAGGTATTAACAAAAACGGAGTCAGTGTAATTCATCCACAGAGTCGAGTAAGTATTAAATATATTTGCTTTTAGTAGCTCGTTATTCGTGCAGTTTAACTGTATTGCAAGAAAAAAATAATTATATATGTATGGATTAATGAAATAGAAAAAGTAAAGATTTAAAAATTATTTCATATGAATAGTACTAAAGTCTATTTATTGTAACAATATTTATTTTGAAAAGATTAAAGCAATTTTAACTTTCGCATTTTTTAGGATTTGCTTGTAACATATCCATTTTCTCAACTATCAAATTGGTCGTCTGGCAACACTTTCTTCCATATGACGATGGGCAATTTTCTTCGAGGAACAAAAATTCTTTGCGAAACATCCTTAGGATATAAAATGGATGACCTAATTTCATCGTACATAGCTGTGTTACGTGAAGCAATGAAACAGAAAGTCAGATCGTAATATAAATATTACTATTATATAAATTTTACTGTGTTTTAATTTCCTACTGTTTATTTGTTATAATAATTTATTTATATGTCAAATAAGTGCAATAATTATAAATATGTATTTTTTGGAGTAAGGCTTAAAATATAAGAATAGAAGACTATATATATTTATATATTTTTAATAATTTTCTTGTGTGGGTCGCCCCAACAAATAACTTGACTTAGAAGAAATTACAATTTTAAATTATTCAAAAATGTAGATGTAACTTAACTAATTTAAAACATTTATTAGGAGTACAATATACGAAAAAATAATAAATAACAAAGAAACAATTAATGGTCGCATTTTGATATAGCTTGGGGCACCAAACTAACCATATTCTAAAAAAGACATATTGAGAAAACGTATAAAAATTTTAACGTAGCAGTATTTGAACCCACGCACGCCTCTTGAACATCATTCAAGCTCTCTGACCGCTAAGCCATGCGTTCCACATCTAGCTACGTCGAAATTCTTGTGCGCTTATTACAACTTATATTTGTTGTTAGCATATCTGTAAAGAGATTTTAAAAAAATTCTGCTACCCATATATTATTCTACGAACAATCGTTTTGGCAAGAGAATAGTTTTTACTCCGTTTTCCGCTTTCCATCTATTTAAAGACACGGTGGTATAGAAATCCGCCAAAAATTATATGTTATGTACAAGTTCCACATTGGAGAAAATGGGTGCAGTATACAGTGAGACGGTAATTAATGACCTAAAAATTTCGTAATTTTCTGATTTAGTCAAAGACTGACAATAATAGCCTTATGGAATTTATATTCCAAATTTTTATTAGGGTTGTTTTGATAATGTCGGGTTTAATGACCCAAAAATCATTTAAAGTATATAGTAATAACATTTATTGTGTAATATACCGATAATACCGAAGCCATAACTGTTGTATAATATTCTTACATCAATTATATATATTTTAATATTATATGTATAGCCAGCGACCCGCTCGCGGCTTCGCTGACGTAAACTACACGGCTCTTATTTGGTTTTTTCTTCCGCCCGTGTTCTCACTTAAGTCACAAGCTTAGCTGAAGTTTATAATGATAATGGATGTAACTTTTTTATTTATAAACCGATTGAGATTAAATACCGACTAAAGGAAGAACCTGTTAAAGGAAGCTTACCACAATACAATAGTTAAAACTTTAATCAATGAAGCCGTTTTTGAGACTAGCGTGCACTAACAAATAGACAAATAGAAAAGAAAATTAAAAATATTTTTTTTGGTTTCTATTATATTGATAAATGCCCCTTATACATTTTTTTATATTTTCCACATACAGACAGTGATCAGTACATTTTTATTATATATATACTTGTCATTTTGACAATGTCAACTGTCAATAATATTACTAGCTAAAAAATTTGAAAACTTGCGTACACAATCTTTGAAATTTCAACGAATTGAAAAACCTAGGTAAACCAATGTATGTTTTACATTAAAATATCGATTTAACCCATGGTTTTTTTCCCAATATATATAAACTACTTCTGAGGAATTATTTAATATGAATTCAGAAGCACTACCTGGGCCTTCTATAGCGTTAGAAAATGGTTTGGATCTAAGGTTAGCACATTAAAAAGATTTAGAATTTATAAAATATTATGATAAACCATTCTGTTGTTAATTATTAATGGACTTTCTCTTAAGGAAACTTTTAACAACTGGGTCAATTCTCCATATAAATGAGAATTACGATGAAGTAGAGCATATTCAACCCGAAAATGAAACACAGAAGTTTGATTATATTGGAGAACCAGTAACATCAATAGAGGAGTTTCAAAAACAGTTAACACAGTTAGATCAGTATGGTTTCATAAGAAAAAAAATTTTACAAGAAGGAGGGGGCTTACCATTGGATACAAAATTTACAGTCTCCTTCGCTTTCTCAGGATATTGGGAAAATAGCTATGAACCTTTTGATTTTGCAAAAATATCCAAGCCATTGGTAAGTAATGTGAAATAATAAATAAATATCTTATTGAATTTAAGATTACAATTGATTTAGTTTGAAAATGATTTTATATTATTTTATTGTTATATTCAGCTGATGTAATACTTCCTATTCTGGTACTTACATATTAATTCACCATCACATTTACAGATACAGATTTCGTCCTGCCAATCTACACCTAATTTTTTTGTGACAATCATATACTTAAATTTTAATTTATTCCTTATTAAGTAGTTTTAAAATCAAGATAGGCTGTCAAGCAAGCTAGATCCAATAAGATGTCAATCTTATTGGATCTAGATTTGTAGCTGCAGTGGTGTTGATACATTAGTATCGGTTTATATTTACAATTAATTTTATTTTTACAATGATGAATGAACTAATTATTGTTTAACATTATAGGTTGTAAATCTAAATGAAAATGGATTGTTGCCTGGTATTCAAATGGCTGTAGAATCAATGTTAGTGGGAGAAATGTCTGTTTTCTTTTTATCCTATAAAGTTATGTATGGGGAATTAGGTGTTCTACCACGTATAAAGCCTAGAGCAAACTGTATTTTTTATATAAAGCTTATTAAGAGTATCATAACACCAAAGGAAGGGTAAGAAAATTCATATAGATTACTGATATGTTTAAGGCTTATATAATTTTAATTCACTTTCAATCTGTTACAGACAAATAGATTTTGCAGAGCCAAATATATTTAATAGAGTACACCATGAAGTCAAATTGTTATATTCATCTGGTGTAATGTTGTACAGAACAAATAATTATAATGCAGCAATACAAGGTTTTAGAAAAGCAGTGAATATGCTACACAAATGCAGGTTAGCTGATGAAAATGAAGAAATGATACAAGAAAAGTTACTTAAAAAGTTATATTGTAATTTATCCGTTTGTTATAATGAATTAAAACAACCACTAAAAGCATGTACTGCATGCAATGAGCTCCAGAGATTAAATGGTCTTTGGAACAATAGAAAGGCTCTTTTTCAAAATGCAAAGGCTTTAAGAATGATAGGTGATTTTGATGCAGCTGAAAAAAAACTGAAGGCAGCCATGAAATTGAGTACCAATAATACATACATGGCTGAACTAAACCTTTTAAAAAAATTAAAAGAATCTTGTATGCAAAAGAAACTTATATTAAATCAAATTTCACATAACACTAATAGTGTAGTTCGTCATAATTTTAAAACTGATGTAGATGATCTTGTAAAAAAATTTAAAGAAAATGTAAATCTATGCAAATTTACTCTACCTGGAAATTTAAATGATGCAGAAAAAGAATATATTAAGGAAGCATGCGCTAGAGAAAATTTATATTTTACTGAATACAATAAGAAATGTTTGTTAGACAAAGATGAAATGAGTGAGCCTATTGAATCAAGAGCTGATTTATTTCTATGATAACAAATTAATGTAAATCTGATTTTGTCGCTCTTACTGTTTAAATTCAAATTACTATAAATATAAGTTTTCATCAGTCAGAGTATTGATTGCCATTGCTTTAATGATTTGTTAAACATAAATTTGTCCAATAATAATACTCTTTAATGATTAATTATTTTGGTACTTTATATAAATTACTATACTTATATATATATATTTATTTGCACATTATATATATAGTTAGTTTCATCAAAATGGTGTTTGTTCTTTAAAAGCTAAAGTAATAATTATATTTTTATAAATATAATAAAACTCATTTTAACAATTTATATTTTATTGGATAATTAAACATAAAGCTATTTATTGACTACATTCCAGCTGAAACCATACCAGTTTTCAAATGCAACCTCTTATTTATAACTGCAAATGCAAAGAACTTATCTTACATATATTCTGAATTTAGTTTTGTGTAGGAAGATTTAACAAGACATTTTGGCCTTGAGGTAGGTAAGTCACATTTCTCGACTTGGATAGTTGGTAGGCAATATCTTCTGCTGCTTCAATACGACGAAGTTCAACAAGGCCTTCACCAGCGTTTCCAAATGATTTTGCAAGCAAAACTGCAGCTTGGGCATCTCCCTCTGCTGAAATAATAGCTGCTTTCTTTTGTTGTTCTGCCTTTTCTACCAGGAATCTAGCTTTCTCAGCCTCTTGTTGGGCAACTTGTTTCAATTCAACAGCCTGAGTAAATTCCTTTCCAAATGTTAAGTGTGTGATTGAGATATCATCTAATATTAAACCAAACTGTCCAGCTCTTTCTGTTAAACTATCACTTACTTTTTGTGACACAATCTGTAATGAATAAAAATAATAATGAATATAGCCATACATGAAAATATAATAGTTTTGGATATATAACACTACTAAAATATTCTAATTATTATTGAGGCCATTGTGGTGCAGTGGGACTTTGTTTGACTAAAAATGTGATTGATTGTGGGTTTGATCCCTGCTTGGAGTAATGATTATATTTTAATTGTTTTCATTTTAACACAATGTCTCAATGTCTAGGTTTTTCTGAGTACCCTGCTATGCAGAAGTGTTAAACAAATAGATATTCCATTTATGCTATAGGTTGTACATATTAAAAACCTCTTCTTCTTTTTTAAAAATGTTATTTTTAATAACATTAGTCACTGTTTTAAATATCAATTTACAGTAACAATTTCAACATACCTCTCTTTGAGTAATAAGCTCGCCAGCATCAAATTGTGCAACTACAGCTTTTAACACTTCAGATGTGATGGAGGGTAGTACTCTTTCATCATAATCTATACCAAGAATAGTGTAAATTCTTGGAAGTTGGTCTGGGACTGGCCTGAAGAGGATACGAAGCGTAATGTTCACATTTTGAAGATCTAAAAATTAAGAAATTTAGAGATTAATATTGAAAATCAAAGTCTTCTTATAAAATTATGAGTTACTATTAAAAAATGGAATTATTTGTTGATATCATTTAAAAGTAAATTACCTTTACTTCCAGTGACAGTAGGAACATTTCTTGGCCTGGATCTTATATCAAATAAGATAGGTTTTTGTACCCATGGAATAAAGAAGTGGGTTCCTTCACCCACAACTAAGTTTTTGACACCAGCAAATCTATCGAATATAACTGCTCTGTGCCCGCCATCCACTGAAACGTTATAATAAAGAAAATTAGGAGCAGTAAATGAATGTAAGTAAAATATTTAACTTAAAATAAATAATCGTTACCGTTGTATAAGGCAGAGTTTACGACTCCCCCTACAAGGGCGACACCTAAACCAAGTTGGCCAATACGGTTGAAAAGTTGTGCAGCCATTTCTAGAATAATAAGCACAATAATGTAATAGTAATCGTAATATAATAAGTAAAATTATTTGCAAGCTCAATTGCACAAAGTTTGCGATAGTGAAATAAGAAATTTTGTTGTTGGTTCTGTCACAGAAGTTCTGTGTAATTGTTGTTATATCTCGCAGAAAGTTAATTTAAATGTTTATTTCGAATGTATATATTATTCAATTTTGTATTCTTTACTAAATTATGTAATTTAAACTATAATGCATAAACAAGATGTACCGATATCTTAATATAACCTCAAAATGCTTAATCTTAGAAAAATATGCGAAAAGTTTAATTCAATACCTATTAATACTTAATTATGTTGTATAAAGTTTGGAACACGAAATAAACAGTTGTTTTTTTACATAAAAGTTACAAAATTCTTATTACAATTCACGTAAGACTTGCGACTGTAAGGCTACACAGATAACGAATTTCACAAGATCATATTTGGAAACACAGACTAAAAATAGAATGTATATTTTTCTACTTTCTACATATTTACTTACGTCAGAAGTACCAATAATTATTCCACAGAAAATAAAGATTGTCATCCGTACTAAAATTTTATATAATAAAACAAAAACAGTCAATTTCTTAGCTATTTCATGGATTCAACGTTCGAATACCGGGCTCATTGCATGAAACAGTGCCTGGGAATTACGAGTTGTCACCGAAGACTTAAGGAGCACCTTTAAAATTGCTCGAGCTCCTCTTTCCACACAACCAAATTTTAAATTACTCACTTTAAAATTTTCTCTACTATTGCCTTCTTCTAATACAATTAAAAATACAATGATGATCATACGTGATCTTGCAGTCTACGGATCTTTTTTTAGTTGTGAATAACAACAATCTATTCTATTCTATATCTATGGTACCGAAAGCATTCCTATTTCACATATGGTTTATACCGATATATATTGGTAGGTTTAAAAAAAAATAAAAAAAAAATACTTTAAATTTTGAGAGCCATTTAGAGCCAAATAATAAAACTGTCGAATTACGTTTAGAAGTGAAGTGTGGCCTTTATGATATATTTTTTATCGTAAAGTTTCAGTAATTATAGAAAAACTTTGACCCGACCCGAATTATATATTATATTTCGTATTCGTTTTCGTATTATATTAATTAAAAGTAAATATCTTTTCAAAATAAAATAATACGTATAAAAATTTGAACGCAGATCGATTCGTACCCGCACCTCTGTGATACCAAGCACTCCAAGCGCTCTGACCGCACTTTTACATATTTTGTATACGTTTTCTAAAAATGTTTTTCAATTTGCTAAGTGTGTGAATAATACTTTAAAAATGATAAAATTTATTAATTTAATTAAACATTTTGTAAGTCAAGTACGGGTTTAACTGTACCTCGAAATATGTAGACTTGAGTATATCACTTTGTGATTAATCCATTGTAACGGGATACCTTGCGGGACTTAAATAAAATTCCTTATAATGTGCAACTAATTGAACAACGTTAACCCCACTAAGTACAAATTCCAATCCACTATTAGCTAAATCAGCAAACATACCGCTAGCTCTGTTAGCGGGAACCAGATAATAATTGAACGAAAAACAAACAACGAGGGGATAATCGGCCCGAGTCTGCTGAGGGTCGCATGGGTGGCTCAATTATGCAATAACTTTCAATAAGCAAATCATTAGTCTCATAAAGTGCACGATGGCTTGATGTTATTAGCGGTTATTAGAGTTAAGAGCGATTGCTGCGCCTACGCAGGCGATGACAGTCAATGTGACACTCTTAAGAGACTGTTGCTTTAGAATGTTTAAAACGCATCAATCAATTCGAAATTATATGTGTTATAGAATGGAATAATGCAATTTGCAATAAATGCTTTTATTATTAATTTGGATAATTTTATTGTATAATATGCTTAATAATAAGATTTGGTTAACATAATTTGACTTTGTAACTAGTAAAAGATAATAAGAAGTTATAATTTTCCAATGAAACTGGCGATAGGGATAGGTGACATATGTATTGTGATAATAAAATGTGAATGGACTATAAAAGTTATTTAGGTTATTATTGAAGGTTATTAATAAATTACAGTACAAAATAAAACAAATACTTATATTTTTAAATTAATTTAATAAATAGATAAAAACTGATGGCAAAATAATTTAGTTTTAGTTCTCAATTACGTTGCAATTTGATATCTATTGCTTATGCTTAATATAAATAAATTGAAAATAAATGCTACTAGCTAAGTATGTTTGTTTATTTCTAAATTAGTATTCACCTATTTAGTAACATCTATACAATATTAAATGACGGTTATTAAAGACATTTGTCTAATACGAACAGGGAAACATATTTAAAAAATAAATATGATTCGTTCAGGATTTGAATATATAACTATCGAGTACAATTAGATCACTGGTTCACGATGCCGTCTATATAGCTTGATTTATTTGTTTACGAGTAAATCCATATGAAATTACAAAATGTAGTTGACATGTTATTGTTTTATGATATTGTACAGTCATTGTTTTATCGCTGGTTCATTGGATAAATAGTTATTTTAATATGTTTACATTGACTCATAAAGATGCATGTGAAAGTGCCCGATGTCAGCAGATGTTGTTTTTGCTTGCCGTTGCGCCCGGGCATTATTTTATTTGCCTATATAAATATTGTAAGTATTACACAATTTAATTTTTTTTTTTTTTTTTTCCTCTCAATTTTCATAATTTCGGCATTTAAGGTGGAATGGTAAAAAATATATGTAGAAATGTTTGTATATATATTCTTTTGCTTATATTAAATAAATACAAATGTTAATATTTCTGTCATTATTATGGTTAGTAATAGTGCTAAAGTCACCTTTGCATAATAATATTGTTTACTTTCTTAATCTGTCAATGATTTTTTAGTCTAAATAACTAAACTAATAGTCATAAATAACTTAATCTATTTTTTTTGTACAATAAAAGTATATTTTTTTTAGATATTTTCCGTGCTGTTGGTAACATGTTTGATTATCTCGACGGAAATGCAGCGGCCTGTAGTGCGGGAGGCATCGGTGGAAGTTATGACATGCACTGTCCTCTTTAGCATCCTTGGCATGGGAGTGATACTCAATTTCTTGCTACTTATAGCTGGGTACCAGGTCAGCATTTATCTAATTTAATTCAAATATTACATATTATTTTACTATACATCTCTTGTAAAATGTTTAATAAATATGTAAGTCAAATTTGTAATACCACCAACATTAGGTCGTCGTAGAGTTTCGGTCAGCCCTCTCAATTTTCATAATTTCGGCATTTAAGGTGGAATGGTAAAAAAATTGCCGTCATAATCAAACTGAGACGGGCAAAATTATATCTGACCAAACTCTCTAACGGTTTAGTAAAACTTTAGCAAACCTCTTTCCAGACACCTTCAGAAAGACTTGTTTGTATTATTTCCAGAAAGAGTTATTTGTATTATCTCCAGAAAGAGTTGTTTGTATTAATTTTAAATTGGTTGGAATTCATTCCACCTTCTAAATGCGAGTAAACAGCGTCAAACATATGCAGCATGTCCCCCCATACTTAAGAGCTCTCCTAGTAACAGATCCATGCCAACAGGGTGTTTTTTTTTCCTATTCAACCATAAGCAATAACAAATTCGTGGCAAGTTCGATAGTTAAAGTTAATTGAGGCATTGAACTGAAATATTGAAGATCAACAGGTCAACCTACATTTCATTAAATATTTAAATATTTCGCTCAACCGTTTAGAACATCCTCTTTAGTTGTTAAAAGATGTTTGCTTTTTAGTGACCTTATAGGTATCCTGGCTCGATAGTTGGTGCCAATAAGCTTGCGTATCTCAAAATAATTGCCTCCAAGTAAGCCTCAGCTAGCCTTTGCATGTGACAAGTTTTGCTCCTCTCCACCTTCTACTTGACGATACAGCATAAGCAAATAACGGTTACTCTTTTTCAGCACTGCATCGTATCCTTCTAGTTGTTGTACAATATTTTGATATTTCTCTATTGTCCGATCTTTAGTATGTAAGGTAACTTAAGCGGCATCTTCAAGATGAGACAATGAAATACGCCATGCTACTACAATATTATCTACTTCGTGAAATGGCGATAGCTTCTGATAAAATTTAAACATATATTTCTCGGATCTCCACATAATTAGGCCTATAAACGTTTATTGACGCTAGTTTTTCCCTTTAGGATCGGTCGGTGTAGATGTGATCGAAGTTTCAAAAATATAAGCCGATATTCGGACTAGTAGTAAGAACCACGCATCACTCGGGTAATTTGCAGCTGAGCAATGCCAATTTGCAGCACTATAGCATAGTCAATTAAATGCCATTGTTAAGATGATGCTTCCATATTTCAAGTAGCGGTCAGTCTGAATAGTGTTCAAAATTTCCAATTCATACTGTGCACAAAACTGGAGTAGCAACTAACCATTATTATTCAAGTTTCCAACTCTATGTCTCCTCAGAATCTCAGGCCAGGCCTCAAAATCTCAGCCGATTCTGGCATTGAAATCACACAGCACTAAGACACTATCTTTGGGACTTATGTTATATATTGAATGAATTCGTAGTAAAATTGGTTCTTCACGTTATAAGAATTGTCTAGTTTTAAAGCATAGGCATATATATATGAAGGCGCAATGTGGTTGCGTGGTCCAGAATATGTACAGGGTATACTTCCAGTTGCTTAACTAGATGGTTCCTTTCAGCAAATTCCACCCTAGAACTTCGAGGTTCAGATGCAGCGGTACCTTTCTACAAGGTGGGCCAAAAGAAATTACCTTATTGGAAGATGCTCTTATTTTTGCAAATGGCGGCCAATGTCACATCTGTTTTGATATTTGGGAACTTGACAGATGTAGAATACAAGTGAACAAGGCATGGAGCGATACACTTTCCAAGGACGCGGGATAATCGTGTCTATTTTTTTTGGCCACCAACCTTGAAGAGTATGGGACCACACGAGATGCTGCTACGCTGTATAACAATTTCGGCGGCGCTGGATGTAGTAATTATGGCTTAGCGGTTAGAGCACTTGGACGGTATCAAAGAGGCGTTGGTTCGAATCCCGCTGACTTCGTATTTTTATACGTTTTTTTTAATTAAAAAAAATATGATACTTCTATTTACCTTAATTTTTATTGTTATCTGAATATGTTTTTAAATATTTAATATTACAGAAAGACATAGCGATGTTGCGACTCTACAACTACTATGCGGTGGCTACAAGCCTTGCTGCTTTAGTGCCAACATGTTTTCTCTTATCTAAAAGGATGTTTCTCGAAGCTTTTATAGCTTTATTCGTCATAGGTAAGGAATGAATAGTTAGTTATCTTTAATCTTGTTTAATCAGAATTGGAAGGAAAAACTACGTTTTGAAGGATGTTTTTATGTTTAATAATTTTAATGTCAAACAAGCAATGTCGCATTTTAGGAGGAAAGTTGAGTGGAGGAGGAAAGTGGAGAGTGTCTTGACACTAGGTCCTCTTTGACTACCCTGCTATGCGTAATACGTCTCATATACCTTAAATAAAGTCCTTTCAACTCCTGTATTTCCCTTATAGCAATGCAGTGCTACGTCATTGTGCTAGTAAGAAGTGAGGTGGTGAAGTTAGAAAGCAAACAGGAGATGGTTCAAGATTCACATATTCAAAACAATGTTGATATTTCAGATTGTGTTACTTTAGTGTAACTGTAAATAATATATTTGTTATTATTTTTTTAAGAATTAATTATATTGAAAATAATTTTATTTTGTTTAATATTATGAAATACAGCTGTTTCTTGTTAACAAATGAAACAATGAAACATGGTTAATGTTTGATTTGACTTTCACTGTACTATTGTACTGTACTAGGTATATAATAGCAGGAGAGTGGCAATCCATTAATTTATATTATATATTTAATTTACAGACTAGCTACCCACTCGTGGCCTGCGTAAACTATATGTCTATACTCTTTCGTTTTTTCGGCCGCCCTCACGGTTCTCACTTAAATCACAAACTTTCTTTAAATTTATAATTTAAATAAACTGATTGAAATGAAATGTTAAGGTTAGTTTACCACACTACAATAGATAAATTGCATTTTAATGGTTAAGCCGTTTCTGATATTGGCGTGCACAAACAAGCAGACAAACAGTTCAACAGACAAACAGAGAATAAAATTAAGTCATTGTTATGGGTTCTATTATATTGATAAATGTCTATAATAATACATTTTTTTATATATCTTTTATGTACAGACAGCGATCAGTTACATTTTTATTATATGTATATATGAAAGAAATGCCAGTGATCTTCAAATCTCAGCATAAACGATTCGATTATGCTCAAATGTGAAGGTTACCGAAGTCGGTCACCTTATTCAACTAAGTTGTAAAGTAAAAACGAACATAATATTTAGAACTCATTTTTAACATATCTATAAGCAAAAAAATTCTAAGTATTTAACATAAGAGCAACGAAGAATCTGCCAACCAAATGATGGATGGATGTATACAAAACGAGGTTCCAAAAATAACAAAATTTAAATTGTTTAAAAAAAAAATCAATTTTAAAGCTTTTGTAGTATCATAATATGCTAGAAGCTATGTTAATGAAAGAAATATATTAAAAAAACATCAAATACAATGTATATCAATGCCTCATTGAAAGCATTTACGTTTGTGCTTATCATTTCTTAAAAAAAGGCGAATTTTAAATCTGCATACCATGAGTACAGCACCACGTTGCGGTTTGGTAATGACTTGAAATTATTAAGAAATATTTCCTTATATTAAGAATACGGGGCACAGGTGGGTGCCCGCGGGACACCAAGTCGTGACTTATTCTGGACTTATTCTGCACATTGAAAAAATATGAAATCGTTTAAACGACGGCACACAATGTATGCCACGTTGCTAATTAGGTACAATCTTTACAATTTAAGTAGTACAATTTAAGTAAAAGACAGTGCATGACGTAAAGACATTTTATTTCGTATTAAAGCTAATACTTAAAGTAAAATAAAAAAAATTCTAAACAGAAAATAGTTTTTTTATTGATAATATAGGTATTAGCGTGTCTAAAATTTTGAATTATAATATTTTATATTCGTCACTTTTTTTTACAACTTCAGAGTTAATTAATCTTCATTTTTTTTTATATTTAAATGTTAATATAAAAAAAAATTATATGCAGCTTAACAATTAGACAAATGTAATACATTCGAATTTTTAAATGATGGCGTTGGGACTTGCCATTTAGTACACAATGTCTAAGAATGGAGAACATGTCGCGTAAATAGACTTACCCCATTAATTCTTAGTATGGAAGAGCTGTGCGGTGAGAAATGAGCAATTGTTTTATCATCTATTACGACTGTAATAGTAGTAATTGGAGATTTAATAGTATTTGGAGAATACTATTTAATAGTAATTGAAGGCCACCATATGCAATGTAATGAGACTAGTGTTGAATCGCGATTGGATGTGGCTTTGAATCCCACTCGGTGAAATTATCATGATTTTAAACATTTGCTTTTTTAAAGTGTTATTCACACACTTAGCACACTTAGACAGTGGAGAAAGGAGTTTCTTGACATTAGCTTCCCTCTTACTATAAGGGCAAAAACGTAAAGCAGAAGAAAAAGCAGCTTAAACAGAAAGATGTACGCCAAAAACGAATGCGCAATTTGTTGTATACCTGTGTGTTTTAAGCAATTAATTTAATTAAAAATCTAAATCCAAATCAAATAAAGAAAATTTTTTCAGCCTTACTGTAACAATGGTTACGATATTCACATATGAGGTATTGTAAACTGTATTGTAGAAATATACAAATAAATGCTGCAAGTAGTCACACATGTATGTCGAGCATCCTTAAATGCAGATAATTTTGTTGTAACCTTTTTACAACCACAGCGGAATTTTTTTGAATTTATTCCCTTATATAAAAGAAATATGTATTACATACCTATTAAGTGTTCAATTAAAATATGCCGTCCTTGAGTTCTTGCGATCGTGCGCTTCCCGCCCACTGTTTGTGGCTTCATGGTTTCTCATTCGGATACCACCTGCTGCTTGAAGTATATGCTTAATATTTATGAAACATTGGAAATTACTATAATAATGCCCTTAACTAAATATGTACCTATGGACATATTTAGATATATTTTTTATATATAATGCCATCATTATATATAAAAAATATATCTAATTGTACGACTGTATAATGGACGACTATATGAAATTACATCGGGCTTACGTTTCTTTTAAAAATAGGAGTAATTTTTAGTTTGCATAATTTAATTTACAATCCAGAGAAAGCAACCCTTTTTCTTAAATATTCTTTTACGGGCACTTGCGAAGAAACGAGAGCGTTAGTCGCATCTTATTAATTACTTAACTAAATTGCTTAATAGCGTCAATTAAACAACAATTTCCATTATAACTCGGCAGAATGGTCTCTCCGGCCATTTTTAAAAAACTACGAGTTTTTAAAAATGGCACTAAGGAGTCCTGTAAAGCAAAATGCACTTATTAGCTGAGGAGGGCGCGCTGAGAGGCTCGCCTAATGGTTGCCATTCATGGGTTGAATAGAGACATGAAATTGCCAACAATTATATACTCTCGCAATGATAACCGTGGATGTTCAGCTCCGAAGTCGCGAAGACTCGCGATTTAGAAGATTTTATAGAAAGCGTTTTTCAAAAGCTTGGAAGCTTCCGTTAGATTTCTGGTATTTAAATAGCTTCTACAAAATTTTTGTGCACAGAATATAGAGAAAATATCACACAAAAGGTTCTCTATTTTAAATGAAGTTTGTAGAGCTGGTATAATGTGATGTCGTTTATGTCTGTACCATCGAAGAATTCTATTAAAACTGAGTAATTGATTAAGAACGCGTATGTAAGATAGCAAAACTAGGAAAAATTATTTATTTGTAAACTGATTTCAAAAATTCTATTTTTATATCTGATTAAGAAAAATTAAATAAGTCGCAACATTATAAATAGTGTTTCCAAATAGTGTATCCACAATCTGACGATAGTGTCACGGGGCGACTGACGTCACAACATGGCGGCAGGTAGGCAGCGGAGATAGGATCCGGTCATCCTGCCCATTTCCGGTCTTCACGCGGCCGTGACGCTTCCGGGCACGCGTCGCCGACGTTGCTGACAACGAAATAGCTGGCCTAGATATGATATTTTTATATAATATAATTTTCTCTACGAATTCTATTGGAAAATAATACCTACAATTAAGACAAATTATGTCATAAAAGACATCAGGTAAATAAATACCCATATTAGTATGTAATATTTAATCTAAATATTAAATATTTTTAAAGTTGACCTATTTATGAAAAAGCTTTATATAATATTGTACAGACATGAATATATTATAAGAGCTTTTACATAATTTATATTATTATGTACGTATTAAGACTATTCATAAATGTGACCCACGTTAATACCCTTAGGTACTCCAACTGCTATGTCATATTTCGTTCTCATTGAATTACAGTTCAATTACATTTTTATTTTCTTTATTAAATTGTCGTACACTATAATAGATTTATTTAATTTACAATATATATTTAATACTTGTACTGTATGTATGTATCTCTTATTATTATAACCTTGGCTGATAACTTAACAATTGATTAAGCTTAATTTTGATTTATTTTAACAAAAATGTAGAAAAACATGTAAATACTATTTATTTCTGGAATATATATATATATATTTTATATTTCCGTGATGTCTGTTCTATAAAACGTTTTAGCTGTACATCGACATCTGTGGCATGTCGTCACCCGCCGTCCGCAAGATGAGTTTTGTGAAATGAATTCGTTCATGGCGACAATTGAATAACAACGCGCCTGTGTGGTTATCTTGGATGTGTCCGCTGAAGTTTGAAAGTATACATCACTGCTACGGTGTGAACAGTAGTATTTGAGAAGACTTTTGAATATCACTTACAACTATTGCATGGCACTTTTTTACAACGTATGTGACAAGTAGTATTTGTAATGAAACTATTTTAACCTTATTAATCGCGTATAATTTTGGTATTCGAAAATACATTTTAGAACCCAACGTTTCGAACACTTTACAGTAGTCCGTGTTCACAGGTAGACCGGTTTTTTCCCATTTATACTGGTTTTCCCGGTTAGACCATTTCAAAATGTGTAATAATCGTGAAAATCAAAGAACTTGATAAGTAGTATTTGGCTTTTAAGTCACCATTTTCGCCTGTTTGGAAAGTTTCAGTCTGTGTTAGTTTAGTTAATTGGTCATCTAAAATACTATATCTATCATTATAGATATATATCCGCCAATCAGCGGAAAGAGACAAATGGAGTTAATGATAATTAGGTTGTTTTTGTTTAAATTATACGATTAAAAGTAAATTAATTTAGACAAGTATTGAAATTATTTTTTATATCACAATAATAAAAAATAAAAATTATTACAAGTATTATTTCTTTTCATATTTTTTATTGACATGTGTCCTTACACCTGACATTATACGTCCATATGGCGAAAAGGAGAACCTCACGCACAGGAAATGTATAGCAGATCCTCCTTTCTGCGATATCTTTCCAGGACGTAACACCATTGAAGCCGACGTATTTGATTCTTAACATATAATAAGTATTCAAGACGCAATGTATATATAACAACCTTTTATGAACTTCACTATTTTTTTATATTGCGTAATGCTAAATTAAGTTCTGGTTTATTATAAGTAATTATTAAGAATAATTAAAGTTTTGTAACGCTCTTTTAATTAATATATTGCGTCGTTATTCAGGCGGCATGTGTCTCCTGGAAACGGGTCATTAAAGTACAGCCTTCCTTCGTTTATTATATACAATTGAATTTACAGAAGGTATACATTAAGTGCATGTGAAGCAATAAGTCGTTGATTCAATTAAAGAAGAATAATTTTTAAATATAATACAATGGTTCAACATTTAATCAACATTGACATTAGAATGTATCTGTTGCACATAGTACTATATAAATTTAAGCTTTTATTAAGTATATAGTTAGGAATTAAATAGATCGTTTCTTTTCAAATATATCCTTTGACAGTTAAAATCTCTTAGATTTTAAATTTATAAAACAATAAAATAAAATACATTGGGAAAAATAAAAAGATAACAACTAGGTAACATACCGTAACAGAACGTATTTCAACAAGTATATATATATATATTTAGTATATATAATTTAGTATATATATATATATATATATATATATATATATATATATATTCAGCGGCCAGAATCATGACAAACAGTTCCCTAGAACACTCCCCATGTTAAATGCAGTAGAGAACGCACAAAGAGGAAATGTCTCTACGAAACGCCAAAATGTCCAAGCCCTTCACAGATTATTGGGTCCTTAACCATTCGAATGGCTCTACGTTGTATGATTTCAAATCGATCACGGGGTGCTGATACTGGGGTCACCAGCCCAGAGATGAGAACAGTACTCCATGTGAAGCCGGGCCCTATTCAGGGCCAATCGGTGTTTATGCGTGAAGTACTGTCTTGCTCTGGAAATTATACCCAGCCTTCGCCATATCTAAACTAACTGCCAGGGCCTCTCCCAGCGTTAGGTTAGGTTTACTAGAAGATCACCGGTTGCTGGTTACCGGAGCGACCATGGTGAAAGCCATATTGGCGGTCGTTGATTAATTGGTGATCCTCCAGATAAACCAGGGGCTGGCTGTTTATTATGCCTTCCATTACTTTGGAGAGCAGGGAGGTAATGGCAACAAGCCTGTAGTTAGATGGATCGGAGCCATCGCCTTTTTTCGGGATCGGGTGGATCAGAGGGGTCTTCCACGAATCAGGGACTACGCCGACTGAGTAAGAGTGCCGAAATAGACGCGTTAGCACCAGTTTCAACTCAGGAGCACATGTTCGGAACACTAAAGAAGAGACGCCATCCGGCCTACTCGACTTATGGACGTCCAAAGAAAACAGAGCTCGCCGAACAACTTTTTGGCTAAACTTAACGTCAGTTATTGAGCTCTGGCACCGCGGAATGGTTCCTTGGTCATCCAAAGTCGAGTTCGAGGCGAAGAGAGCGACCAAGAGATCGGCTTTCTCTTTCACCGTGTGGACCAGGATGTCATTCGCCGTTTGTAACGGCGGAAGCGAAGGCTTGCTGAAGTTGCATAGTGCAGCCTTGGAGAGCGCCCAGAACGGATGGGTTTCATTCGGACAGCTCTCAAGCTTCGGATCCTTAGTGACCAGTGCCTCGGCCCAGGCTTGGTATGCATCGCGTTTGCCAATGGCAGCTTGTTTGCAAAACGTACCAAACCAAGGCTGTGATTTGCCTCCAATCGGCACCACAGAGCTAGGAATATAAAGTTCCATACCCTGTAGAACCACATGCACTAGGATCATCAGAAGAGAAGCAAACCGGCCCCAGGGATAAGTTGAGTACAAAGTACGTATCCCATCCCAATCTGCTGACTTGTAATGCCGTGTTTAATGGACACCACACTCCGTAACTAGGCAGTGGTCAATCAAAATCTTTGTCCAAGGAGATGTAAACACCAAAAATAAAAAAAAAAACCATATAAATATTTTTTACATTTTAAATATTATTTATACACTTGGGAAATGAAAAACATTCAGAAAAACAACCGTTCTCTTGAACGGGTTCCAAGAGGCGCGGGTTCGATCCTGCTGCGTTATAATTTTTGTACGCCTTCTAAAAAATGTTTAAAGATATACGAGTATATTTCCCTCAAGACAAATAATACCTTATGCTTAAGTAACTGTTAATTTTTTGTTAACATCCTATGGTTCATTTATTAAAAACTCAATATGGCGTTGACAAGCGTGTCGAGAAACAATATTTTGTTTTTATATTATTTATGTGTGACGTCTGTGTGTGTGACCTAATGATGGTAGTGACGAGGCGGTTACCGGTTCCGGATACCAATTTATAAACTTATTAAGGTAAATTCATTATTTTAAATCGATATGGAAAGGATATGAAAAGCAAACGCTTAGCACCAAATATGTTTATTATTTTTATTTATCTGTAATAAATTCAATTTAAAAAATGACTACACAGTATATTATAATATATTGTATCTTTTATTCAATTCTCATAGTTAGATTCTTCTCTATGACAGTTTTCCTTTCGTAAAAATATCTATTTTCAAGTGTTCATGTGGCATTCTGAAACAAAGCATACAATTAATATGTACATATTACTTATATAACGTTTGTTTTTAGGACTTAATTTTTTTAACATCTAATTCTATTAAAAAAATTTTACCGCTTATTATATTAGGAACGTGGCAAAAGCAATTTGTTAATAAGTCAAGGCACTAATTACAACATACGAATATCAAAGGAGTTCGGTTTCTAAAGGGCGATCTGTGAGTCCTAATGGATGGTTGGTTCATTAATCGACTGATTGATATCGACATATGTTCGGTATGATGGATGTGATTTCGTCCCTACGGCCTTCAGGCGGTCCTAATATGACGTGGCTAATGAGACCCATCGTAATGAAATGCCTACGATATGTTAGAGGGCTTAAACGACAACATTTAAATAAGAGTTTTGCTGATATGCCACTTGAATGGTTTTTACAATCATCGGGCGTTTTTTAATTTTGCCAATATACGTTGCAATCACGATAGAAAATTAAAAAGGAATTAGTTTTTGGTATGTTGGCAGCGATTAAACGTACGTAGCGTGGATGGATCGCTATGATTTTCAACATATTAAAGGTTATTTTATATTACGAATTATTTAGTTTTGACAATTTTCTTTAAATAAGAATACAATTTATAAATAATAATTAAACGAAAAAAATATTTTCTTTGTAGCGACAATTTATCAACATGTATTTTTCTATAACTTAATTAAATACAACATTTTGCAATTTTTATTTATTTAGTAAATCACTTAAAATAGACAATAGAAGATAAATATAGTTTTTTTTTACATTATTTTAAAGTGTTATTCACCCACTTAGGAAATTGAAAAACATTTTTGGAAAACATATAAAAATTTCAGCGCAGCGGGATTCCAACCCGCGACAACAAAAGTAAGTTGTAATAACCGTTTAAGAATTGGATGATTCGACGTAGGCGAATGTAGAACGCATGGCTTAACAGTCAGAGCGCTTGGGCCAAGTTTCCAAGAGGCGCGGGTTCGAATCCCGCTGCGTTCAGATTTTATACGTTTTTCAAAAAAGATTTTTAATAGAAGATACTGTTAAAAAGTATTTTAGCGTATATTTGAACAGTTTTTGAATTTTCAGCCAATAATTTATTAGGCGAACAGTAAATTAGTTGAATTAGAGAAGGGAAACTAAAATGTCTCCGGTAAGGAAGCGTGAAGATGAACACAACGAAACGAGATAAAATACCAAGAAATGGTCGTGACAATTTATTCGAGGCACGCGTCTTCCAAATTTTCAAATAACGCGGGCCGTTTAAATTGTCGTTCGTAATAACTTCGGTGTTGTGCGGCGTGGACTATTAGCGGCGGTAATGGCAAGTAATGAATATAAATAATCGGTATGTTAAGCGACGTGTGCCGTGTGCGAGACGCTCCCGGCCGCGCCCGACACTTCCCAATATTACTGTTTCGCTACTATGTGTCGGGACATAAATGTATTGATACATTTTATTTCATACATTTGTTTTTACCAAGCTTTGATTATGAAACGAAACTATTTTTAACTGATTTAATCGCATATTGTATTGGTATTCTAAAATACATTTTAGAAACCCGACATTACGAACGCTTTACAGTAGTCTGTGGTCACAGGTAGACTAAGGTGGCATTCGTCTGTCAGTTGATACAATTATTATATCAAATTGGCGGTAGCCAACGATTTCTTAGTTGCCTTGCGTACTGCCCTGGATCAGTTTTGGGTCCGCGGTGGTAGAAAGTTTCCAAGAGTCTATTGAAATTTGGATGTTTTTAAATTTCAATAGCCTCGCGGATCATCTTTGGGGTATATGTGTTTTCCGTAGCGAGAATATGAGGTTTATCAAATCTGGTCAAATGGTTGGGTTTATCCGTAGTATGCTCACACACAGCTGACTTCAATACACGCCCATTCTTGACATCGGAGATGTATTACTTCACCCTTATACCGATGCTATTCATTGTTTGACCAATGTATTTTTGAATACCAATAATATATGCGATTAATCCAGTTAAAATAGTTTCATTTTAAAATGTATAGTAATCGCGAAAATCAAAGATCAATAAGATCTTTTATTAACTTTAAGAAGCTTTTATTAACTTCACCTGTATATATTTAAATATTTTAGCAGTTCTTTTTAGCTTGACGTCTTTCCCCACATGACACCCTGTCATGTAAAGAGAACCTAGTGTCAATACACTCAGCTCTCCACTTTCCGCCCGAATCCAAGACATTGCATGTTGATTGCCGGAACTCAGCGCTTTGCTTTGTCATCAGAGCGGAGAAATTACAAGTAATTTAAATATTGCCATTTCCCCGATTGGGAACCGAACTCTCAACCACTGCATATACAGTCAGACGCTGTCAAAGACGGCCTCTAATAATATATGTCTTTCTAAATCTTTATCATGTCTGTACCTATATAAGAAAATCTTGCAACAATTTTGACCTACTATTTGCCGTTTTGCTTTAAGAATTTGCAGAGGGTGTACGGATCCAATGACCATACAATATTTTCATGGCATGAACCTGATGTTTTTGCTATGACAATGAGATGCTCCATTGTTGCAGACAAAATAGAAAATTATGTGAAGCGAATTTGTAAACTCAATTTCTTATATAATCTAATTTTTATATTAGTTTAACAGGTTCATAGGAACAGTTCAGTTTATTGCGACAGTAAATTGACAAATAAATTGTATTTTTTTTATACATACTTATTTCTTGAATTTTGCGGGATAGGCAAAAAGACTAGGTTTCAACTATATACAACTTTGTTACACTAACCGTCTTAGAGATATACATAGTTTTAGCTAGTTGGCGATATCTAGCATAATCAATAGACTTTGTCCTAAGAACTTGGTTTAAATATAGGCATATCAAGATTTGGACGCCATTACCTACGTCTCGTCGAAAACATCGCAATTAAGCCACAGTGGGTTCAGTCACGTGACGATCAAGAATACGGCCTTACATTTCTGTATAATTCTATGGAAAAATAGAAAGCGATATTTCATAGAATTTAAGATAATATTGTTTCCTGATGTAATTGAAGTAGTTGCTCAAACATTTATTCTACCTCGTTGCCTTTTACATCGTGATAAGTGTAAAACAATAGCTTTGGTCATTTAAATCTACACAATGGTCAATGATATTAATATAGTCACAGTGGCAGTAAAATATTACACACTGTCGGTTTATTTAAATTACTTTTTAATATAATATGTTCTTACAAGTGAATGAATCTTTATCACTTTTTGGTGTGCATTCCGACATAACCTAGGACAACAAAGACAGTGTTTTGTTTAATTCGACCGAGAAAAGAGTGTACCTATAATTAAAATCTATTAATATTTTTTTAGCATTGCGCTTTGTGCCGTATATAGTAGAGACGCAGGGAATGCTTAGAGCTGAGTCACTCTTTTCTCCACTTTAAGCCCATATTTAGAGACAATATGCGTGGAGCGCGTTGCGTGTCGAAGCTAAACGGCGCGTTCGTGCCAGAAAGAATAAATAAAAAAAATAAACCCATGGTATCAATAAAATTATTTTATTTAACTAAATACTATAAAAATATTATAGTTATAATATATAATAGTTATATTAAAAAATACTTTCACCAATACATGTAAGTTATTTGCATACAAGCGCTTCGTATAATTAACCCTTCGCATGCAACGTCACGTCTCTTAACGAAGACATTTTAAAGTGGACTGTTCATTTAAAGTCCGAATATTCTTTTTGCAGCAGTATAATTTATACAGCTATTAGTTTTTTATTAGAAGTTTTTTGCTAAATTAACATAAAATTGTGTTTAGTTAATTTCATTTTTTTCACACTGTTCTTTCTAAATAAAAAAAAAATATATAAGCCACAAATAAATATTATACAATAATTATACATAATATATGCCATATAATAAGTGTATGGTAAATCTCCATTATTACCTATCAATAAAATGGCCTATATCATAAAACAATACAGCTATTAAGTCTACCTTCCCCACAAGTTATTACAACGAGTTAACAATAAAAATAATCGCTGTAAAAAATTGAATAATAACTGTACAGTCGTCCCGTAGTATCGGGGCGTCGCATCTCAAGCTAACCTGCGCTCGTGTCGCGTTACGTACACATAAAATATTTATTATTTATAGTTGGTAATTAATAAAAACACACGCCGACCACAAAAACAAGTAGCCTAACAGGAAGATATAATAACTCAATCGCGCCTACATAGCCCGGTGCGATTTGTAAGCGTCCAGATTGCATCTCCTCCGCGGAATATACAGCATAAAACCAGTTATACACTAGCTGTATAGCTTGTTATAGCATTGTCATCAATATATATTTACTCTTCAGGCTATAAGTTGGCAATTTCATTATAACACAGTTCTTGAGTTATAAAAAGTTCTAAGCATTTTTGGTCTGGGTGAAAATATTGGCAATTTATGTACGTTACACGCGCTGTATTCAGTGTTTATGGGATCGACATTTTGTGGAAGTCCAGACTAAATACCAGATTGCGCTGGACGGTAGCATAATATGATATCTTATAGCCTACCGCGCTTACGTGAAACTCGCGCCCATCTTTATCATTTCTTTGTGACATGTTACAAGAAGAAATATTGGATAGATTTCGATTAAAGTTGCGTAAACTATAACGATTCTTCAGTTTCATATATTGAAAGATATGTTGGCTTTGTGTTTTGTTTATTATCTCCTGATTTGCTTATGCTTATGTAAAATTATAATCATTTTTGAGCTTTATATAAGAAATTTACAGTAATATATTCTTGTGTTCTAATTGTTTTGGTATATTTATTTTGCCATAATTGTATAGTGGGACAGCGTCTTACTGTATTGAAAATATATTGTATGGCTATATATGAGGGTTGTGGGTTCGATTCCCACTTGGGGGAATGATTGTATTAATTTATCGGTTCTGGCATCTTATTCAAGAGGCAATTTTTCGAATGTTTAGAATTCGTAGTGCTATAACACTAAGTTCTATCAGTCTACTCAGAAATTTAAAGCTGAAAAAAGAAAGTTATTGCCGTATAGTAAAGTTGACATTAGAAAAAAGTTAGTTCTATCTGATATAACTGTATAGTTACGGCTAAGACATATTAAAAATATGCTATAATATTTAGAATAAATATGAAAGATGATACAGGTAAAATACCAAGATGTCAAATAAGTTTTTTAGTAATAACCAAAATACTAGTTCTACAATTGATATAACAGTAAATATTCAAGTTTATGCGGTAGCCAGGACCGCGTTGCGTGCAGCGTGGGCAGCAACTTATGTAATACATGAAGGAGTTTAATAAAGTTCTTATGAAAATGCCACAATGAAGCTAGCTGTAACTTAATCTAAGAGAACGAATCTGCAAATGGGATCTACGGACCGAGTTTAATCTAGCACTGAGTTGTGCTTTTCGTTGGCTTTTTGTTCGCATGATGATATTTTGGAAGAACAAAACATTTTTATTTATAATATACATATTTTGAGAAACAAACATTTATTAATAGAGAGTGAGAATGTGATAGCAAATATTATTCTCTACAAGACCAATGATTTCACTAATTTCATTGTACACAAATAAAAAAATATAAATCTGCTATTATTTCAGGATTTGTAACTGTATAACTTCACTTTTAAAAAAGAAACAAAATATTTTTTTCAGATAATGCTTTCAGATATATTTCTTAATACCCTCTACGTAACGATGCATACATAATTATATTAAACGTAAAATAAATTTTGCTTAGGCTTTTAGTCCAAGTAAATACAGTAGCCATTCAATAAATCTTTCGCACTCGACGCCCCCGCACGGTCACCATATATTAGGTTATGTGCGCACGCATCGGACGGGTTATGATCACTTCTAATTTAAATAAAACAATAAAGAATGTCATAAAAGGATTCTTTATTGTTTTATTTAAATTATACAACAAATATTAGTTCTTTTTCTCACGTTTTTTTTCCGCATAGCAAGACAGGCAAAGGGAACCTAGTGTCAAGACACCCCGTTCTCCACTTTTAGTGGAATTCCAGACATTGCGTGTTAAGAGGCGAAACTCAATGCCGGGCTTTGTCTTGTACTACCGATCGGATAAATTAAAATAATTAAATTTAAAAAAAAACAAAATATAATTTTTTTAACGCAGCGGCATATGAAACGGCCTCTTGAAAATCGTTCAAGCGTATTTTTTTTATTTTTTTAACGGCTATTCACACACTTGGAAATTGAATAGCATTTTCAAAAAACGTATAAAATTACGAACTCAGCGGGATTCGAACCAACACCTCTTCGATACCGTCCAAGCGCTCTAACCGCTAAGCCATGTGTTCTACATCCGGCTATGACGCAATTCTTAGGCACTTACCACAACTTAAATTTGTTGTTAGCATCTTGGTAGATAAATTTTTAGAATTTATTATACGTTTTCTAAATGTATGTTTTTCAATTTCCTAAATGTGTGAATAACACTAAAAAAACAATGTTAATAATAATTAAAATATGATGATTCCACCAAGTGGAATTGAACCCACAACCAATCACGTTAATAGACGCTGAGCCAATGTACCATGAGGACACCTTAAATAAATATTAGTATAATTTATTATACTTCTTAAATATAAATATAAATATAAAAAGTACTTATTTAATATATATTTTATAGATTACAAATTGTATGGAAATGTAAACCTTTTTGTAGAATACTTATTTATGACAATTTTCTAACGAATGATTGAACTTTATAAAGGGTTTTTTTAATTTTTGTTACAACGACTAAATTAGAAAAAAACATTTAGATGATCTCATTTTTTGTTCATCATAACCTAATGTGAACTAAAAAGATGATATTTCACATCTAATTGCTTGTTTACTTCCAGCCTCAAATTCCTATAAATCAGTAAAGCACCAAATAAAATATCCACGGTTAAGATAAAAGAAATGCTGCTGTGATTTCATGTGGCTGCATAAATCTCGACGGGCAGTAGGACGCCTATAAATAACCGGACTTAAGGTCCAAGTGTTTACCAACAGCTCACATATAACTTAGTAGATTCTATTAGTCTCATATATAAAGTTCAAAATTAAAAGGCACTTTGTGGTCAATCCTGATTCTCGCTCTAGATGACTTTTTAGGTATATGCATGTGGTCAAGGTAATAAATCTATGAAAATGTAAGTTTGTTTTTGTGTCACAAAACGTGTACGCAATTTATATATTTCACATCATATTTATTTGTAATATATTGGACGATAATGAGAAAATATCGTTCACAAATTAAATAACCATAAGCTTTTTATTTATTTCATATTATTTATAACAACTAAGACATATATTATTTTTAATTTGTTAAAGAAATTTTTATTCTTTTATTTTATTTAGATATGAGGAGTCTCTAGCGATATATCGACCTATACCCAACTTTCCATTCTCAGCTTATACTAGTGGAACTCGACACCACCAGATATGGATATAAAAATAACAAGAATTTTCCTAAAAATATTTTCGTTACATAAAGTATAATTCCGTTTACCATTCTATGATCCATATCGAAATATTTTAGGTTACCTTGCGTAGTTCTCGATGTCTTTTAATTTCAATTCATGGTTATCATTTAGTAATGTGTTGAAAGACAATGATAAATTACCAATGCCGTATTAATTTTAGATAAAACTAATCGCTGGCAAATTCAATATATATAATATAAATATCACAATATACATATGTATATACAAATGTATGAGAAAAAAATACAGGAAATATAGAATCGCTTCTGGATGCAACCTACACCGGATTTATATTAACGGGTGCTTAAATAAATATGGCTCAAAACATTTTACTCACAATATATTAACGTTAGAATTTCATTCCTGTCCAATAAAAATCGCTGCGACCAGTATCGTATCTCCCAGGAATACGGCAGGCCGTAATAAGTAGGAGAAATAAAATAGTTTTCAAGTGAAGTATGCACACTAATGTGACTAATATTGTAATACATGTGCTTAGGACATCTACTCTAGTAACGTCCGAGGATTTAGGAGCCTTTGGTAGAGTTTATGTAGTAAGATGCCAGGGCTAAGTATAATCATATTTTTATACCATATCTTAAAAAAAAATTAAATATAAATATTTGAACTAAGTTGGGTTTTCCATAAAAATATATTTACAGTAATTTTTGGCCAGTATGTTTTTGACCAAGCTCAGTTGTTATTTCATTTAATCGAATCTAGAACTATGTAGATATGTTACAAGTTATGTAAGCAAGTATTTATATATCCGAAGAATAAAATTAGCATACAAAAACGAAAGTTTTAATCGATAACAAATCAAGCTTAACACATATTATATATAATAGTGGTTGAACATAGAACATTTTTAGATATCGTATATTATGTATTTATACGTTCTAAAAATGTTTTTTTAAAATTTCCTAATTGTGTGATAACACAATTTTAAAGGATGTAAAAAATTGTGATTAATATAATTGGTATCTAGTACGTAGATATACTTTTCATCAAATGTATATATTTTAAGCAATTTAAAACATACAAAAATGTTACTTTTAAACTGTACAACTATATATGTAGCAGCGTCTACTTTTACATATTCATATAAAAAAAACGAACTTTTTGCAGCTTGCCATAGTACTTAATTTTTTGTCAACATTGCAAGGTAACAATATAACTCTAAATAAAAAATAGTTCAATATAATATGATAGCGCACTGTTACATAAGGCATTGCGCGCGCGCAGCAGCCACAGCCGGCTCGTAAACCTGGGACCACACGCGGGCGGAGGTGTGAAGGCAGCGGCCGCGCCCCGGGAGCCCGGCGCATAACTCACGGCCAGCGGGGCGCCGCCATTCATGCCTACCTGTCTCGATGTATCGACACGAGACACTCTGTCTACATTGCACAGATTGTTTCTTGTATTAAATGACCGCATATTTGTTGTATGGCATTTATGTAGCCTTGTGTTTCTGCTTGTCAAACATTGTTTAAACAAAACTTAATTCAATGATAGCGTGTAGTAGGCATGTGTTAATTGGTATGGGCTCAGGCCTCATAGTGGCTTTATTAAAACATATATATATTTTTTTAATAGCGTCAAGTTTAATCACTTCGAGCCGGCAATGTCAAGCAAATTTTTGATGTTTATCGAAATTGAATTGAAAACGCATCTTATAGAATAAAAATACACAAAATATCTGTGAGTTGAGGAGTGTCTGTTTGGAATATTAAAATAAACAATTTTTACTAAATGCATATGTATGTGTACACGTTACATAAGTTAAGATTCTGTCTGTCTGTCTGTACTTTTGTTCCGGCTAATCTCTAGAACGGCTGGACCGATTTTGGCTGGACTTCTACTGGTAGATAACTGATGTAATAACGAGTAATTTAGGCTAATTTTATTTTGAAAGCCGCGGGCGATACTTATAACTTATAATGTGCAATTGTTTAGTTTTATTTCATTCTATCGTTAATACTGAAAGCAATTGTGCACATAGCCTAAAATATTAGACATTTTAGTCAACTATAACCGATAATAAGCTAATTTGACGATAGAAATAATTAAGATATATATATACTTCGTCTTCGTTAGCATAACTATTGCCAATGTTAAAACGAGCGAGGAATTTGTAGTGACACATGAAAACGTATACTACGACGATGGAGCGTCAGGTCAATTCTAAAAGGCGTATTTTCTAATTCCACTACGCTTATAAATTTTGTTTACTTTATTTTAGTATTTTTATAAATAATTCTATTTAAGTGAATAACTTTAATTTAATATTGCATAAATAATTATATTCATAAAGATACGGATTTTGTTATGATTTATTAATAAAATATTATGAGATATTACAAGTATTATATTAGAGATTATTATAGAATAGATTATAGCTTGTATTCAGTTTAACTTTTTAATAAATGGAAACCGTTAGACACATTTAACATGTAACACGTTATGAATCATCTAGAATTTGTATAATTAAAACGCTATTGTTAATTATAGCTTGTCTCGTACACACGAAGAGGACAGGCAGTACAATAATTAAAATTTACGGTACACGCCAACGCTTCGTAAGCACATCCAAAACTAATTCTTCGACAGACCATAATTTCCATAAGTACCGCCCTTGCAAAACATATCTTGTTACTTTAACTTTGTTATACGATTATAAGAACAGCTCTCACGTACATACACGAGTTAAAAGCCGCAAATTATCATAATGAGAGACAAGCAATTGCACGAAGCTCACATCAGATCGGGTTAACTCATGTCGAGTTATGAAGGTTGTCTTTTTTGAAGTTTAGGGGAAATTGTGTTTTATGATGAGGCTTAAGGCCCTATTAGCGGCCAAATGGCGCCGTAATATTCGTGAAAGAAATCAAATTACTGTAACGATGCACGCTAGCTACCGATACCTAAATAATGGGTTGCGTCTAACTCGTAACAGGTAAATTGTGGGATGCCTCGCGCGTGATCGGATTAGAACGTGTCATTAGGGCACCGCTTCCGTGGACCCTTGCAGTTATGTTTGCCCGAGTTTGTTCAATGCTGATTATATAAATTAATCTTCCGGTCGGCTAACCAGATGTGAATGTCAGTTAATTATGGGTAAATTCAAATAATATTTAGTTATATTATAATTAGATTACATAATTATTTTATATAATGTTGAATACATGCGTACTTGCGGTTCCGTTTGTTTGTTGACGTAGTTTGTTTGGTTTTTTTTTCAGATTCACGTTTTAGATTCTCTAGTGGGGTAGTCAGAGAGAAAGGAGCGCCAAACGCTCCCTGCATACGGTCCCTGCATATTTGTTTCGCCTCATCCACAGTCATCAACTTCTTCATACACGCCCTCCGGGTTCTAATGTTTTTGACCTTTCTCCAGTATCATCAATACTGTGTTCTCGAAGGTCAACTGAGGTGTCACCCTACTTCTCTTACCGCTCACCTATGCTTCATATGTCCTTCTTACCATTCTTTCATCACTTATGCTCTCAATGTGCCCGCACCCCTTGAGCACGTTCTTATTCATTCTTACTTTATAGTATTACAATATACAATCTTTATAATATACAATGAAGTTATCTTTATCGCGGATTTGATCAGTTAAGCTGATTTCGCGAATCATAAGAATCTATCTCTATAGCATTCATCTTTTTTTTCATTCTTTTCTTCTGACACTCTCACATTTCACTGTTGTACAATAGCGTCGGTGCCAGCACTGCATTGTGCACAGCCAAACGTTACCGGCAGCAACACGACTTTCTACATCCATATCGTGTTTTCCATCGCTACTGAACACACTTCACAGATATACTACTTCATTCACCTGTTCCAATACCTTTTCATTTACCCTGATCTTTCATTCTGTTCTTTCTTCGTCTCTTTCAAATACCAGAATCTTAGCATTTAGGCTCACATTTAGGCTTGGACCATTATGTGGCTTGTTGTTGAAATATAACTAGGATAATTTTTTTTTACATTAAATATTGGCAAGAATAAAATATAAACATTTTATATCAAAAGCCTTCCTGACAATTAAAGGATTAAGCACTTTAATAAACAAATTACCATGACCACTTTAGCCTTTTCTTTTACCCTTTTTATAATACCTTTACGTGTAACCCTCTCTTGGAGGCTTTGCCTATCTTCAAGAAGAGGATCTAGTGATAAGTTACTCCGTTCTTGGCTTTACGCTTTTTATGAATATATGCCCTCGAATGGCATTTGAACCGATAGTCATTGCGGTAAGCTTATTCCAACTGAGTCGCCTCACTAATAGTGTATCTAGTATGTATCTAGTAGCAGCTCACGGCTTAATTTTTTGAAATGTTATTTAAGAGCAAGGTTTTTAAGAAAGTTTTATATAACAATAAATCAATGCGCAATTTGAATTTAAAAAACAAGGTATTCACAAATTATGTAGATCACAGTACAGGAAATGTTATGCGCGTGCGCCGCTCACCCCACTCAAATGAGATCTACATCCGTTTCCGATTTGACCATGATATTTGTTAATGTATTTTACAGTTATTTAGTATAATAATGATCGTCAACGTCACTGTCATGCCATGGATGCTTAAAATTTGTTATAAAAATAATTTCACACATAAATAAGAATTTTGTTTTCGTTCGGTGGTTGGACTTTGCATATTATTGGATATTAAATAAACAATTGTAGAAATGTTAAAATTTAAAATATTTATTTTCTTGGTTAGTTAATATAATGTTGCAAAAAGAGGGTAAAACGATAATAACACCATACATTAATATATATTTTTGTTATTTACACACTTAAGATATATTTTTTAAGCATCACGCTTTTTTAACATATCAGGGTAGTCAGAAAGAATCTCGAGTCAAGACACTCCGGTCTCCAATTTCCGCCTGAACTCTGACTCCGCCTGACTTTTGTATGGAGCGGCGGACCTCAACACCGAGTTTTGTTTCGCTCATCAGAGCGTAATAATGATAATAATTAAATTATGACGATTGCTACCAATGGGAAATTCCATGCACCACAATAGCCTCATAAAATATTTAGAAATGTACAAAAACTGTGAACGTCGCAGGATTTGAATCCGCACCTCTTGGAGTCCGTCCAAACCTTCTAGCCAATAAAGCTATACGTTCTAATCGAGCTATATCGAAATACTACTCTTTTCTCACTCTGTAGGCAGATTTGTACAAATCATTTAGAGTTTGTTTTTTCTCCTGAACCAACTGCCTAAGACAGGTCGTATTTAAAAAGTAATTTCATTTTCATAAATTTATTAATCCATCCAGTCTGACTGTCAACGCAATTAGTCGTGGGTTCAATCCACACTGAAAGTAATATTATATTTATGTTATTTTTATTTCCCCGCCCTGCTGGAAGAAAGCGCGGCGTGCGGCAATATCTCGATATCGGGCGGAAAGTGGAGAATAGAGTGTCTTAACACTAGGTTATCTCTGACTGCCTTGCTATGCTGAAAAAGAAGTGTAAAGCTGCCTAAATTTATTAATTATTAATTCTTTTTTAAATTCGTTCACTACTCTCTGACTAATGCGATGTGAATTTTTAGACGTTACGGCTTGTTGCGGGGACGTTGAACTGTTGTTTGTTTTGATATGTGACAATGTCAAATGTTACTATACAGATAAATAATATATATTTTTTTACAAAAACTACAAAATTATATAACTATTATATAACTCATTAATTATTAACATAGAAAAATATTAAATTGATATTTTTAAAACTTTTTCATGGTAATGACTCTGAGTTGTTATTTTCATTAATTCAACATTTACGAGTTATACAAGCGTCAATAATATGTAGGTTTTATCAACTCTGATTTTCCCATACGGCTAAATTGGCCCATCTCTCGATCTATGTTCAAAGGTTATGCTAAACACTCGATGTCGTTTTTAGCACTTAATCGGACTAATATTTATACATTTTCAGGTTCATTGGAAGTTATGATATAAACTTAAAACTCAATTTGTTATTGTAGGCACTGGTATCATTTACTCTATAATTGAATATTTAAAACAAAAAAAACTTATTCAGCCAACAAACGAATCTGCTAAGACGCTTACACACAGAAAGCTCGTCTCAAAGTCGTAAAACGTATTTTAACATCCATTCGATAATCAATCTAACACGTCATAAGTTTGACATCCAGTCTGCATGGACATAAGTTGAGATAAAATATTATTTAAAGAATAATGCACTCTATAGTGCGGCTATACTGGCGTAAATACAGTATTAAAGACACAAACATTGGATGAGACCACGGACGAAATGAGTTTCAATATAAACATGTTAATTCATTATAAAATTGTGGTTTTTAGAAAAATATAAGTAACAAATTGGCCTTTTGGTATATTTGTTAGTCAAAACTTGGCTTAAGTATGAGACCCAAAATAACTTTGACCAAAGAAAAACCGCGAATACTTGTTATTAATAAAAACGCCACACAATGTAACGTATTTCGTTTTTTTTCAGCCTCACACATTTTCTCGTATAGCATCACAGAAAATCTAAAAGCTAAAGTCAGGACACTCTGCTCTGCGTTCCTTTTTCTCCGTTTTTTATAATCTAATACGTTAAAAACGTGTCTACGAAAATTATAACTGCGACCTTGTGCTATTTTACTAATAATTAGACAGCTCAACACGCGTGATGCCGTAAGACCATTTTTATTCTTATTTAAATCGCAGCGCGAGCGCATGATGAATATTAATCTGATTACGATCGATCGAATGGCAGTGTGGAATGTATCATAAAAATATTTATAGATATAAAAAAGGTATAAAACAGTTTACAAATGAGACCGGCAAGTAAAATGCAGCATCATCGTGTTATGTGGCATGCGGCCGGTCACCGCGGCAACCGCAGTCTGCATACCTAAATTGTGTTTAATAATTTGGAAGGCTGGTAATTATGGATACAAAAATGTATATTAGATCTAATAATTATTTCTTTGTATATTGAAAATTCAGTTCAAGTTAAGAAGGCGAAGTTGTCGGAGATGAAAAGATGCGTACAGACAAGGTGGTTTCAAGATTTTAGGTTTGAAAAATCATCACACAGCATCCTAATTACGAATACCTGACAGGTGTTAGAGTTAAATCTGAGGTATCCTCCAAGTTTGATTAATCGTGGCAAGAATGTTTTGATTTATGAAGCCGCTGCGCTGCCGAGTCTTCGTAGTTCAATACTGACTTATGCCTTTTCCTTTAAACGTAGCCAGCCATTTGTATATTTCATAAAGTTGTCATAGTTTTATCAAGTTTATTGTATAAGCTATTGTTTATTTCAGACTTAAATATTTCAGGATTCATAAATTCACTACTGAAATTTGCCAAAACAAGTTTCTATTTTTTTAACAACTATATAATTTACTTTAAAATAAAAACAGGTAGAATACGTATATGATACTCATATAAAAAATATAAAAGGTACCAGTTACAGTTGTTTCTATTATTTTCAAAGAAAATGTATATTAGGTTTTAAATTACTTTTATACAGGGTACAATTATTTTGCTAAGCTCATGAATCTCGCGCATATAGCATAAAGCAGTAGCTATTACGTCAGTTGTAAATCTCACTATAGGCGGCGGCGTCATTCAAAGAACTCAATCAATGTTCAATCACAGCCATATGAAATATGTTGATAATATATCGATGTGACAGTAGTGTAAAAATATCGATTTTATTCTCAAAATCAAAATATCTAAGAAAACTGGTATTCAGTTTCACCAGCACCCGATACCGATACTTTTTGTACTGTCAAACCAGTGATAGATAAGATGGTTATAAATAACACACAAAGTTGTTTTTAGATTAAAAGAGTATTTTTACAAAATAAATAAGTTTCAAAATGTATTTCTAAAATAGTATTTTTACTATTTTGTCTATTTTTTCACAGCACCCACATCACAAATCTTTAAAAATTAAATTATATGGACACTGGGGGTGCGAAGTTGCTGAACCTTTATGTATTAATTTTCCCGTTTCTTTAGTTTTTCCAGGGATTTTATTGTTTTACGAAAAGGCTGCCGAAAATACGCGTTCACCGTCGCCGGAGTTCACGCGGACAAAGCTGCGAGCGAGTAATATTATATGAAATAAAAACTGCAGCCACACTAATATAATTATGTTACCTTACATTTTTAACATTATAATATATTGCATTTAATTTTAAAAAGAACAGACTTCATTTATATTGATAAATATATACATCTTCATCCATTACATAGAGTGATGCTGAGTGATGGAGCGGTGTCTTGAAAGAGGAGCATCTCCCTCCACAGGTGCGCGCGCGCACATTTGTCACTGTAACCGGTGATTATTCATCTCATTGAAACATAACGCGTCAAGAACTAATCACTTTGACTAATGGAACCCCCCGTCGACACTCCAAAGTTTCACGCGAGAGAAGTGTAAAATGCCGACGCATTGACCACGCTCAATATAAAAGATATATACGAACAGATAATGTTTAAATAGTTCTTAAAATAGCATCCAAAGAATTTGTATTTAAAAGATACATTAGTGCGTACCGATTTCAAACTGTCCTTCTGTTATGTTAGTTGTAAGTTTTGTACAGCACGCGAGTTGTATGAAGTTAGCGCGCGAGCCAAGTAGCTAATATTATACAGCTGCACGCTTTTACTCGCATAGCAGGGTAGTCAGAGAGAACCTAGTATTATGACACTCCGTTCTCTATTTTTTGCAGGAAATCGAGACGGAACTCAACGCTGCGGTTTCTCTGAGGTATAAGCGGCGAAAGGAAAAAGCGGAGAAATTAAAATATTTAAAATATCATGTGCATCGAACTGAGCTACAATGGCCTTAGATAATATAATTCCCCATAATGTATGAAAGTAACTTAAAAGTTATGCTTATCTCGGAAAGGTTACCATATTCAAAGTGATCATAGGTGTCGGTACATATGCAGAAAGTGGAGAATTGAGTGATATAAGATTTTTTTCTTATTTTTTTTGTAGTTAAAAGCTTATAAGCTATCATATGGTTAGACGAAATTACATAGATACTGTTAACTTTGTATGTGAATAAAATGTGAGTAAACACTCTATGTGAATAAAAATACTTGCAGCTTAAGTGAACAATAATACGAGATATCTAATCTCGGTAATGATAAAGGCACATTTTATGTGCAAGCGCAGCACACAGCCTCCACGGCACAACCAGCAAAAAAAGTACCCATCAACAGTCCGTTTATGACGGCAAATAAAGCTCGCCATCTTCCCTGCAGTCCCGTAGTGAATTATTGCTTTATTGCTTCAGAAATATTTCACAAACAGAAAATATTTTATGATTCTCCACTTAAAAGCCGTCGTATATCATTTTAAGCCATAGACAATAAAATTCGTAAGTTGCCACGGACGAGACAAAAGTATAGCGGATCGCGATCTGGCTGATCCATAATAAATGAATATTAAAAATCTATATGATTTTGTTCCGTTTTGTGCGTATTTTGTCCGTATCAGTTAATAAATTTATGCAAAATATATGAAATAAGAAAGGGATGTACATTTATGGTGCTATTTTATTTATAATATAGTATGGACTTAATTTTTAATATGACAGCAATTAGAAAAGCCTTTAATCACAATGCAGGACATGAACCTTTGTTCTTAAAGTAGAATAAACGCGCATAAAGTTTATTTTTCAAGTAAAACGTACATTTTTAAACGGAGAGTGTTAAATTTAAATTGTTTTTTATAGGTACTAAAACGAAAAGACTAGTATTTTATATAATTATGCTTTCAATATTTATTTGAAAAGCATTAACACGAGGCATTTCACATCGCGTCCAGCAAACATAAAATTGGAATAGTTAAGCCTCGAAGAAATCGTTAAAACGAGTGAAGACTGTAATTGGAAGACATTAAAAGTAACCAGGATTGTTATAGCTGACTGTTAAAAAACCCTTATTGGACATTAGGTCTTAGTATTTACTCATATGTTACAATGTTAAATTCGATAAATAAATGTTGCGCATCATGTGCCAATCAGTAATCATAGGTTTGATTCGTGTTCATGTATGTTAAGTTAATAATAAAATATGACGTCGGAGAATAGTAAAAGTTTACCGGTCTTTTTATCGGATTAATCGTGTATATTCTCGGTATTCCTTTTAGCAAACCCGACGTTTTGGGGACTTTGCAGTAGTCCGTGGTCACAGGTAGACTGAAGGCCGAATGCCAATTCGTCTTTCAGTTGATACAATTATTATATTTAACTACCGCCTACAATTTCTTAGTAACCTTTCGTACTTTTCAACCTTGTTTTTAACTGTTACAATTTTTTATCTTAATATATTTCTTAATGCTTAAAGTGGTTTAATCTTAATATATTTCTTAATTATATTTCTTAATATATTTTTTAATATATTATATTTTTTAATATATTATATATTATATTTCTTAATATATTTCTTAGCGACAGGTAGACTAGGTTCTCTGCACTCACTATAGATTATGAATATATAAAAAACTTCGTAAAACACTAATTATATTACAATTGCTCTCCCAATCATTTTAAGCATACCATACTGCTCCTTTACATATTCCAATTACTAATATTATTTATTTCGCAGTAAAATCGTACCTAATTTAACCTTTTAGCACCAGGCTACAGATAAATATAATTTATAGAGATTAAAACTTGTTAAGTTTTTTGAAAATTTTTGTATTATTAAGTAAAGCAATGATGACACAAAATGTAAAATAAAATTAATGTATATTATATGTATCACGGAAATCAAATATCAAAATGAAGCATAAAAACGTTATAATACCTATAATAGTATACCAATAAATATATTATTGTCACTTTTAAAGTAATCATCTTCAACTGTGTGCTATTTAAATATGCTGCAGTTAGTTATGGGCGACTTGTTTATCAATACATTTATTTACGAACACGGCAGTATTTGTTTTCGACTATTTAAGTGCCGTCGCCACTTGTCTACGAGTCATTGTCCCTCATTGATTTATAATCAGCAATCAACTTTCAGAAAGAAATTCTCTAATAAAAAACGCTTAGACAAAAGTGTAATGTCAAAACACATGTTTACGACGCTAGAGAAAACAAATATAGTCGCCTAGTTGATTTAACGCGCCCCGTGAGCACGGCGCGGAAACAAAAGAAAGGTCCCCATTTTGTTCCACGAACAACCCAACATTTCGACAACAATGTTATAATTGTGATTTTTTTTTACTAAAAGATCATGCGTCATCTTCTGGGAAGGTTTGATGGACGTCGTTTAGGTTTATTTTGTTATTTTTAAGCGAAATTAGTGCATTTATTGCCGGGGAAGAACTCGGCAGCGCGTTAACTCATTAGCTAGGTGTTTTTTGGAATGTATGAGACGGTACAGTGACAAATTGCGATCATTTGTTAAAGCTATCAACGTATGTATTTTTAAATAAAAAGAATTCAATATCAAAATGGCACAGCCGTGTCTTAATGTCCACTTGCATGACGCATTTGGCTAAATTGAGTAAAGATTATTATCCTTAGAGTCCTACCGCGACGTACCGATTTATCCATGTAATTGAAGGGAACTTTTAATAGATTTTTTAATTTTTTTTATTACAGACAGCCATCACTTCCTTTACAAGGTTGTTCAAGTGGTTAGTGGTGATCAAACAAGCGAAACACATTCATATCCCACTAATAACTGCTAATAATAAATACTGGATAGAAATGAATCGAACCTATGATCTCTGGCTTAGTTAGCAATCCGACCAACAGATTAGTCATATAATGCCTTAGTAATTAAATAAAAAATTGAAATTAATACAAGTAAAATAAATAAACACGCTCATTGAACGACCTATGTAAGTTATCGAAGTAGCTATCGCCCGCTTTTGTTATTGTGATTTTTTAAGGAAATACATCCAAATGTCATTACATTAATTACACAGAACCTTCACAATGTATTAAATCAGTAATTTTTCAGCGGTGGCAGCGTGGCAGTGCAATCGGAAGTGCACCGGCGGCAGCGCCTTTTTGTTTCTGTTGCCCGTCTCTGATGGGTTTCGGAAGCGAGGTCGCCATTCGACCGTCCACCAATATTTCACCCGGTGATTTATTAAATGACGTCTCTTTTAGTTCATGCAAATGTTAAAGGTTTATTTTTTAAGGAAAATTTTATGTACGCTCAACGGAATTTCATTCTAAGCTAACAATTGTGTTTCTGGTAATATAAATTTTGGTTTTTAAGTTATTGGGCCATTAATTTGATATGGTTATGGCCTAAAACTCCACTTGTAAAAAAATATAAATAAGTATTCTATTCTGTCATAGCTTCACGTTTTTTTTCCGCAGAGCAGAGTAGAACCTAATATCAATCCTGTCTGCCCAAAATCGAGACATTGCCTGATGAGTGGCGAGATTCAAAGCCACACTTTGTATTGGGTACCAAAGGGGAGAAAAGAACATTATTTAAATATAAACATTTCCCTAATAGGAATCGAACCCCCAGCCAAAGGCGTTTACAGTCAGACGGTGTCCCACTGCTCCACGATTGCGTCCATATCTATGTATCGATCAATTAATCAATGCTTGAAAATATTACAACGCTGTTTCGACCCACTTTTTGCCGTTCGAGACTTCCTTGAAAATTTTCTCATTTGCCCGAATTGCGTCGACAATTCAATATTTTCATGGCATATACCTGGCAAGGAGCCAGGGTGACCAGGCCAAGGAGAAGTTTGCAGGTGAGTTTTAAGCATGCTCCTTTGTAAACTTTTCCTTATTTTTAGTTTTTTTTTTGCATTTCACACTTTTTTCCAAGACACTCAATTCTCCACTCTCCGTTCGAATCCGACATTGCATGTTCAGTATCGGAATTTCAAACGCTGCGCTTTGTCTTGATATAATCATTCCCATCCATCATCGAACCCACAACCATCGCGTATAAATTTAGATAATTTAGTGTATGTCCCATTGCGCCACTAAGGCCATTTTTTAGTATTTGTTAAAATATCAGCGGTACCGGAAGTGTGAAAGAAAATTATAAATATTCGAAGACTTAAAGAGAGAATTTCCGAACTCGATATATTGATATTTCTCACATCGGTCTATTTCCGTGAGAAGGTGTATGTACTTGGTGCACAAAGAAACGGAACATCATTATACTATTACATGGTCGTACTACGCGTCCAAAATAAACGTGCATTATCTCGTGAGAACGTATTGTTTCACTACATATAATCTGTTATATTAACCACTGCTTGCAACTAATGCCGTCTGCTTATTAAATAAACTGTTTATAAACATGTATTTACTAGACGTCTGTAATTTTAATTTTTCTGAAGTAACTAACTACTAATAAACATAATTCTTTAGCTATTTTGAAATAACAAATTGGTTAAAATATAAATAAAAGGTACACGCTGAAAATAATTCTTTACTTGCCTGGACATCAAGTTGACGTTTCGAAAGTGACATCGGAACAGGACGCACGTGCCTATTTTAGTAGATAGATACAAGTGAATAAAGATGTATTAATAAAATATCATCATGGGTAGAACAAATTTCTAAAAATCTCTCTACAGAGATGCTAACAACAAATATAAGTTGTAATAAGCGAATAAGAATCATAGCTGAATGTAGAACACATGGCTCAGCGGTCAGAGCGCTTGAACGGATTTCAAGTGGTGCGGGTTCATATTCCGCTGCGTTCAAATATATGTTTATCAGCATATGTACTTAATATATATTTTTGTTACTTTTTTTTCTAAACAGCAACTAAAACATTAAATATAGTTAGTGAAATGGCGGCTACTGTATTATTTATTAATAAAAATCTCTCAGATTCTGAGATTTTTTATGCAAAGTAGGGTATATGAGGCAACCTAGTGTCAAGACACTCCGTTCTCCACTGCCCACCCTAATTTTAGACATTGTGTGTTAAGCGGTGGAGCTCAACTCCACACTTTGTCTTACTCTTCTGTGGTCAACAAATCAAAGTGCTATGGCAGAGAATTGAAAATAATTTAAATATAACCGTTCCTCCGGATGGGAATCGAACCCTGAGCCAATCGCGATTACAGTCAAATACCGTCCCAATGCGCCAATATGGCCTCAATAATAATCTATAATATTATATATATTAATTATATTATATATATATCTTATATATTATTATATAATACATTTAATGTGCATGGTACCGCTGACATGTTATATTTCATATATAAAATAAATAATAATTAAAATATGGCAATATGTATCAGTAACATACATTGATATATAACTCTTCCAATATCCACACAATAATTTACAGCATAACTATTTCTAATAAATAAAGTCAACGTATATTTAAATTACTTCTAACAGCACATTCTATTTTAAATGATTCATTAGATAAGGAAAGCTCATCGGCAAGAAATATTATACCTACTAACACATGTAACAACGCTATAACTCAATTAAAACAAGGGCTCATTGGCTCATTTAAAATTACATTCTTAATAACACGCACGCTTCGCTACCTGACGCGTGTTTAAGTGTATTTTACTAGAGTCGAAAATAGTTTTTTATTTTTTGGTTGGAAATAGTACAGGCTCGTACTTAACTACAGTTAAGTAAAAGACATAATTAGGAAACGTTTAAAAATTTTAACGAAGCGGGATTGGAAACCGCGCCTCTGGAACGTTTTCTAAATATGTCTTTTTCAATTTCCTAAGTGTGCGATTAACACTATAAAAAATGTTAAAAATAATACAGTTAAGTATCTATTTTTATAATAATTATTTATTAGTAAATCTTTTGATGATAAATAGAAATAGAACAAAAAGGATATATAACATTTTTTCTCTAAAACGACCACAGTAAAGCATTCGAAGGATTTTGTTTTTAGCCTATCGCCGTCTAGTCTTCCCTCATAAAGCGCCCGACATCCTGGTCCTGAGCACCCATCCGCATCCAGGCACCTTCTTCAAAGAAATCGTCCTCTTATATTTAACTTATAATTAAGAAAATACATAGATTAGATTCAATCAGTAGTGTATGATGTGAGACGCTTCCAGATCATTTAAAAAGTGTAATCGTTTAAGAAAACTATGGTAGATGTAAACCGTGTATATAATAGAATATATTCAAAGATGCTCAGAACAGACGTGACGATGATAATTCCATACATTATGATGATTCATTCAAATTATTTCAAATCACAGTTCCCAATTTCAGTATTTAAATGGCTTAAACAAAATGCATCCAATAATTAAGAATTACTCAAAAAAAATAATCACTCATTAATTGGTTTATATATCATCAATTGAAGAAATGTATGTCTAACTTGTTAAACATATTTCTTTAAAATATTGACCTGTTTTCAATCGAAAATTATATATATTGCAGTGCCGTGCTTTGTCTTGTAACTGCATACAGGAGCAATAAAAATAATTTAAGTATATTTCCCCGAGTGGGAATCGACCCCACAACTAATCACTATTATAGTCAGACACACTGTCCCACTGCGCCATGGTCTCCCTTATATTATGGAGATAGGTTCAATGTATTAAATGCTGCTTTATGCTCAAAGGAACGTTTCTAAAAGCTTAAAACTATGTTATAATATTAAGTATTTATTTAATATTCGAAATAAGCTAAGGCTTATTATGTAACCTGTTTACCAAATCCGCTATTTAAATGCTAAGGCCAATAACACACTGGTTAAGGTCACGTTGCCTCATTAGCTAACATCTTAATATGCATTAATTTTTAATATAATCGATATTAAATTAAATATTTCTATAAATCAAATAAATTGACTGTGCAATTAATTTAAAATGCATTTTAGCTCAATACATTGAATTATAATGAATCCTATTTATTGGATATTTGATGTTTGGATATTGGATATGATATTTATTTAATGTTAGTTGTATTGTATTTAATTATAATATTATTACTTTGATGGATTTATGTCACCGCGTAAATCATAAAATAAACTCGTTTAGGTTTTTAATGGAAAAACACATATTTTCTAAATATTTCTAATAATAAAAGTAAATAAGGTGGCAAAAGCATTTAGAAATAAGCTTTATGTTTTAATAACCAAAGTAAAATTAACTCATATTGTATTTATTGTATATTTATTTTATTTATTATTAGATATTAACAAAAATATTTTGTTTAGTTACTTAAGACTTAAAACTTCTTTTTTACCAACCAACCAGTGTCATAGAAATTATTAAAAATAAGAAATTATCAAAACGTTTTTAAAAGAACGTGTTTCTCGTAACAATGCATCGTCATTGTTCTACGTACGCACATACATTATATGTTAGATGAAAAATTTACAAACGTCAATTAATATTAATAGACCCCCGACACCTGAGCCAAAAGTGTTTTGAAAAATGCCTCGCGATTCCACTGTCGTTTTACTTTTATTTGGGTTCCGCAAAAATATTAATTTAAAATCGTATAGTTTTATATTAATTAACTTTAAGATATATTTTTTGTTGACTAAGTCATGTTTATATTTTTGATTTTCAAGGCAAAGTTACATCAAATAATGGATGTAGCTTTGCCTTAAAATCAAAAATATAAAACATATTATTATAATGTGTAATTAATATATACTATTTTATATTAATCTTTTGAGTACACTTGGTTGTTATTCAGACATTATATTTAGAGATACATTATTAAAAGCTGTATATTTTTTTAAAATAAGTGTTTTGGAATATCGTTTATAGTGTCACTAGTTTCTCTAAGCAGCTCAACGCTTTTTCGCGCATAGCAGGTTAGTCACAGAAAACCTAGTGTCTAGACACTCCGTTGCCTATGCCTAAGAAATGGAGAAGACGATAAAGCAGACATTTAATTATAAAGAACCTATTGAAACATATAGACAAGTCCTGACCTTAGACGGCCGAATTCTCGAAATAAATTAAAAAATGCTCACTCACCATCAATCAAACGATCGATTCCATCGATATAATTTACTTTTTGTAGTTTTCACAAGAAAGCGCTCGTCACGCAACTCACGCCTGCCAGGTACGGCCCATTGCGTTATAATTTTGTGTGTGTAAGTCAATTTATTAATTAACTTAGCTAATATTAATCTTGCTTTAGTCTATTTTTGGGATAAATTGAATGTAGCCTTAGTAGAGTTCTTCGAAGTTAATATATGATGTTGCATTTTGTCCGCCTTTCTTTCTTTAATTAGGTAGAAACTACAGTAATAAATTTGAACGTTTCTTAACTTTGATAATTAATTTATTAATTATATTTTGTATACTTTTTCAAGCCAATCTTGCAACAGACAAAACAGTATATTTTATAACTATTTGATCTTCTCAACATAATATAAAAAATATAACTTTCACCAAAATTCTCCCTAAGATCGTATTTTTAAATTCGTTCGCTTAACAACTACTAGGTTTGGGTTACCAACAATAAATTTTCCTATTTATATAATAAATAGATTTGATCTTAAACAAAATGGAAGGCAAGAGGGTATATAATTAAAGTAACGGCCTTCAGCGGCCGGGCCCAGTTCAGTTCGTCAATCCTATTGGTGACATGTCGAAACGGTTTTGGCCGCAGTCAGTAATCGGTTTTCTCCAATAAACGGCGATTAGACGCGCCGGCGTCAGCACGCCCGGGATCTGCTGTGTACACTTGCGCTCGCAGGCGTTTATTTCTTGACGTTCCCAATAATATGTGATTTTCATATATTTGTTTAGAAATTACTTCATTATTAAGCAACTATTATTGTATATTAATACAAAATAGCTTATTAGTTTATTTATTATAAGTATTTATATAAAGTATGGTATAAGGTATATTCTAAGACATACATCATGAATCATAACTAATTTAACAAAGTAACTTAGTATAAATATAAGTAAGAAGTATGCTATTAGTTTTATTTTATTTTAAATATATACAATATGTATATGTGTGTACCGGATATTTTACTTCTTAATAAAAAGTCAAGGAGTATCTGTATGATTGTACATGCTACAGTCGTGACCAAATGCCGATTTCAATTATTATCTAAAAGTCGTTTCTCTCTAGCTAGCATGGCTGTAATTTTAATCATGCTGCTATTCCACTTTTAACATTAATAGAAGTCTACATACTAATAAAAGATTGTGCATTGACTTGCATAAAATTGTATTAATAATATGGCAATTTTCTATTGCAAAGTATATGTGATGAAGTCTTATTAGTATAAAAAAAATCCGTACCTATAGGTTATTTTTATTTTATAAATCAAGTTTAAATAAAAAGAAACAGCACTTCATCCGTCTTCTCTAAATCCTCAAAAATGATAAATAAACACTAGTCGCGCTCTCATGTGGAGTTGTGTCTAGTGGAGTATTTTAAAACCTTTCGATATTCTTGAACTAAATGCACAATAGAATGGTTTGAGTTTTGAGGTATTTGAGTTATATGTATGTTTAATATTTACTTTGGTTTGATTTGTTTCTATGTAAAGAGATTAAACTAGTAGTTTAAAGCAATTAGAAGAACTTTATTTCAGTCTTTCATCACGGACTTCTTTGTGTTATACTTCAACATGTATGTTGTAACAGTTATCGGATGTCTTAAGACTAAGCTTACCATGCTGTACAGATAGCGAAGTCGGCCCGAGGTGACGGCGCGGCTCAAAGCTTCGACAGCCGTCCAGCGAGGCTCATAATTAAGAACGGTGACTGTTGAAAAATGGCTGCCGCCCCCGGCCGGCCGTGAATAATCGTCGTAATTACGATTCGGAATAATTTCCAGCCAGTCATAGCGATGCTATCGGTAGGTGTTGACGAGCGCTCGTTACGCACACGCAGCTCGACTCGTGGATATCGCTGTTCTATCTGAATGTTAGGTGGACTCGAAGTCTGGACCTTCATTGCCTTGAAGAACATCTACGATCTATTCCATATATTCAGTTTTTTATAACAATTGATCGAAAATACAGATTGATATTATATATCTTAAGTTTTAGAACAGTTTTCTGTTACTAGCATCATATAGTATAGTTCCTTATATCATTCATAAATATACTCTGGCCGTAGTCAGCGTCACATTTTACTTTTGATTTTTAATAGAAAGTATGATTGATTTAATTATATTAATGAATTTGAATATAACCCGCGAAGTCAGTATCTATATGAGCACTCTCATCACCATATCATTTTCAGCAGTAAAAACAACTTAAATGCATATTTTTTTAACATTTTGTAAAGTGTTATTCCCACAACAAGAAAATTGAAAAAGAGTAATAAGCGTTTAAGAATTTCAACGTAGCTGGATGTAGAACGCATGGCTTAGCGGTCAGAGCGCGTGAACGGTTGTCAAGAGGCGCGGGTTCAAATCCCGCTACGTTCAAATTTATATAAGTTTTCTAAATATGTCATTTTCAACTTAAATGCAATTTTAATTATAATAACGGTGCATAATAATTATTATTTTAATATACTAAACGAATACGTACCTATTATATAAAAGTAAATACGTAAAATGAAATCTATTTTAAATAGAAAAATATAGTATAAGTTGCTTAATTAAAATGATCTAAGCGTCGGCGCGGAGGCGTGCCACTTGCGCCACTCTACGTGGGCAGATTTAATTAGCAGTAAATAGTTTTTTTAATGATTGCATCACAACACTACGTAAATCAGAAACTTGTTACGATCAAGACATATTTAGAAATATTTGTGAAAAACGTACGAAAAAATTTGAACGTAGCGAGATTTGAACCCGCGCCTCTTGAAAACCGTTCATGCGCTCTGACCGCTAAGCCATGTATTCTACATCCAGCTACGTTGAAATTCTTATACGCTTATTACAACTTATATATGTTGTTAGCATCTCTGTAGAGAGATTTTTACAAATTTCTGCTACCCAAAGATTATTCTACGAACAATCGTTTGGCAAGAGAGAATGCTATTTATTAAATTTGTTACGATCACTTTCGCCTGTAAATGATACTTAAAAAGATGCTGAAAGGACATAGGGTTTTGTAACTCTAAGTAGATCGATGCAATGGTAATTAAGTACACAATGCCATTTAAAATGTATAAGTTTTTCTGTACACGTTGTGCGCCCCGAGTTTGCTCGGGTGTAAATACGGTTATTTCATTAAAAATATATAAGTTTAGTATAATTAAATCATAACATAGGTAAGATCATACCATAGATATAATTTAATAGTTTTTTTACTAAGTATGGTACCTAATAAATAAATCTAACCTAAGCATATAAATATAGAAGCACATATAAATTGAGTGGTTTTTTAGTTAGATTACAATATTTAATCTATTTTTTCAAATTATCAAATTATTTGAATAATTTCATACATATACGCATCAAATAAAATAACTTCATTATTAATCATCGTCTGATCGTCATCGGCGTTGAGTTGCGCCACTCAACACGCAATATCTCGATTTCGGTTGAAAAGTGGGAGTTTGATACTAAGTTCTCTTTGACTACCCTGCGGAACAGCGTGAAGTTGCTTTTAAAATATTATAAAGGTACAAGCATTTATTTTACAAATCACCTTTTCATAGCACTTTTTTATCTATTCAAAATGAAAAATAATACCTATAATTTTTTTAAATCATTCCATAAATAAGTATAGAACTGGCGACCGTTACATAAGACATAGAAAAATACATTGTATAGGCTCAAAGTGAAAGTTGTTAATTATATAAATAATTTACTTCAAGCATTTTCGTAAAATTATCATTATTTCACATTCTAGCCGCATGAACACACAAAGGTCCTCTAACTTTAGTTTGTACAGATGCGTTCCACATAGCGCTACGTACACCTAGTACCTACATATATCAACTTCAGTTCTGTTATGGAAAAGTGGTATGGCCAATATGATATAAAATATTAATATTCTCAATACAATACTTATAACTTTAGAAAAAAAGTTAATATATTCGCTAAAATTTAATATAATGAAGTACATATACAGTACCTATAAACATATTAGTTTATAAGAAAGACTTTGTAAGTGATGCTGTATATAGTAAAACTTAATATCACAATTTACTCCAAATAAATCTTCATAAAGATCATTTAAACATGCGTCCTGCATAGATAATGAACCTAGGACCAATTCTGGATCACGATATGTCAAGCAATTATATGCCAGATGTCATAATTCAAGGTCATAAAAGTTGCAAACAGATGATACCACGGGGTGACCTTGCCGGTTTATGATAAAAAAGGTTCATTTACACTGCAACTGTTATATTGAATGAAGTGCCATTGTGACACACGCCCACGGCCTAACAGGTGTTGCATTGTTATATGCAAATTACACTTTCCCTCTCGAACTATTTTTGGCTACTATACTGCTACCGATTTGATTGAATTAAAAAATGAATAAGCTCGTCTTTTAACAAGGTATAATTTAATGCTGTAATTTTTTAAATACCTTACAATGTTATTAATAAAGGTTTGCATTGGTAAGTGGTTACATTATTTAAAAAAAAACTGTCCAAAAAGGAAATATAGCATTAGTTTTATTTATAACCTCACCATAGTATGCGCGTAAGCCATATATGTCTGTATGAGGAGTTAATATAATTATAATTTTATTAGATAATGAGACAAAATACAGAGTTTAAATTGATATTTATAGTTGATAAATTACGCCTTATTGAAATTTTATTCTCTGCTATATTGGAAATTAAATGTGATCTATGAATTCTTTTCTATATATAACCTTTGGTGTCTTTCTATTATTTTTTGTAACTCGTTGTCTGTTTAACTCAATTTTGAGTCCAAAGTAATAAAAAATAAAACTATATTAATTTGACTAACCACTATTGCTTGTTTAGTATAATAGCTTCAAAAGGACTGATCACTGTTGCTGAAATCTAGCGCAATCTAAATACTTAATTAACATTATTAGAAATTTACTGATGCAATCAATATTTAAGAATATAAGAATTAAAATATTTGCTTAGTGTAAAGCAATGACCAATGAAAAACGTTAAATCTCTGTACTAAACCACTCATACATTTTGTAAAACCAGTTTGTTGTCCTATCGAAAGGGTATCATAGACCCGTAGATTATCGCAATTGTCCAAATTAAAGGCAGTAGAATTCATTTGAATGATGGCTTGTATACTCTTTGTATGGAGTACGTGCGAAGTATCAATTTAAGGAACTTACAAATATTCGCAAAAGGGACAAACGGGTATACGTATACGTTTGAATACGAAGTCGGGTCATTATCTATCGATTTAGAGTAGTGACCGTTACGACTATTAAAGTATTAACGTGAGAATTGAACTGCATTTACAATTCAGGCGATGCTAATGACAATTTTTATGACTTTAAACTAGGTTTTGTTGCTTTTAGTGAGACATTCACTATACTCCTCTCCTATAAATATATTATGTACATACAACATATACAAACTATAAGCTATTTACTGTATAAAAAATTGAAAAATTAAAGCTGTACAAAATATAACTTATTATACCATTAAATACTTATATTTTACAAGAATATACTAAGGTATTATAATAATGGGGGCGAAACTATATATAAAACTATAACTCAATTATTAAATCATTTTATATGTAGAGGTTTTTTAAAGAATATTTATAAGAAAAAAACTAATTTTCTCACCCTAAATTAACAGGCGTCAAATTAAATGAGTAACAAGTCAAGCTATAAGGGTCGGTCGCTATCGCCACATCTACAACCTGAACAAGCGATAAGCAAGTTAAACATGCCTTTAACGCAATATCTCTAAATCTTTCTAATAATGACCATGTGGCGATATACATCTATATAAGTACGAATTTATGATAGGAAACACCTTTGTTATATCAATAGCTACTTGCATAGAATATGCTACGAACGGGGTCTTAATGCTGTTGGTGTTGCAGTTTAAGGTTAGGTGACACCTTTTCTGGTTCTAAATTTAAATATATTTCTTTCAGCTTCCCGCTTTTTTCATAACCCTGCTATGCAGGAAAAAGCGTGAAGCTAAAAGATGTCGGGGAACCTAGAGTCGGAGTCGGAGAACATATAATTTATTCATTAGAAGTAACTTTTTAACATTTTTTTAAAGGGTTATTCGCACACTTAGGAAACTGAAAAAGACATATTTAGAAAACGTATAAAAATTTGAACGAACTTTTTCTTGTATTATGTATGTACCTATTTTTTGACTATTCCTGCTTAGGTTCATTCACATGACAGACAGACAAGTGATCAATTGTACGATTTTGCAAGTGAGTAACTTTTGATGTAAGGAACAAGTTCTGTAACGAGTATGAGCGGGTTATTAAATTACAATAATTTTAAAACGGACGTCCCTGTGAGGGTTGGCTTATAACCGTTGGTCATTTAACGTTGAAAGCAATTAATGTTGTCAGGTTACTTTTATATGGCAATACTTATGTTACAAATTATAATATTGTATGTTACCTTTTATTCACATTTGCTTAGTATAATGATTCATAAAATATAAAAAAGCACATAAACATAGTTTATGGTAAGTTACTTTTTGCCAAAAGTGGCATGAAGTTTTATTTATTAGCGTTTTACGGAATCATACTGTCTTAAGAGTCTCGAGTCATAAGCTCTTGATATGTCTGTTTATTTTTTTGGACTTTTACTGTACCTATCATTGTCAATCGATATATATCTCCACTCTCCACTACCAATGTATTTTGAAAAATTCGATGACGGTTGCTTATTTAATCAAATAAAAAAAATTAGTCAAGTAAATCTAATAGAAATATTATTACCCTCTTGATCAATTGCATTGATGATTATGATGACAATAACTTTACCCTTTCAGAGTTATTGAAATAATAAAAGTTGCATACAATATACAGTTAGTTACTAGCTACACTTATATGTATAATAATATTTTTCATACTACTAACAAACAAAGACAAACCGTAAAAGAACGCAAAAATAGTATCTCTGTTTTGTTTCTCATTTGATTTGCCTTTGTGATTTATAAAATCACTGCAAATTTTTGAAATTTGGTTATTCAAATAATTTAGAGTTCTATTCAATGCTATAAATGTTTACGAATTTAATTAAAATTGTCATGAATTATGACTAAAATGTTCAAGCCTTTGCCTTATTCGTAATTTCTAATATTATTTATAAAAATAGAACTCGTAAGAACGGTTGTTGCCCGTTACTTTTTCCTTCAAACAAAGTTTATGTTCGCGTAATTGTGCTTCGGGAAGTTTATTTTTCGGTCCATTCGTTATGTCTGCTTTTAAGGCACGAAACACATGCAACAATTGTATTAAAAAAATCAGCTTCACGCTTTTCCTCGCATAGCAGGGTAGTCAAAGATAATCTAGAATCAAGACACTGTGGCGGAATTCAACGCCGCGCATTACTCCCTACAACTGAACATAAATCATAATCCAGTGGATTAAGATATGGACTAGATGACGGTCAGGCTTCAGCACTGATGAAGTCCAGAACGTTAATTTCTATCCAAGATTGGGTGGATCGAGCTTTATGTCCCGGCGCCAGTCTTGCTGAAAGGACCATTCTTGGTTATCCAACATGGTGTTTTTAAGGGGGTTAACTACTTTCTCAAGAATAATATTTACAAAGAAATGGCTCAGTCGCTCCTTCATAGATAAATTCCCACCAACCATCACTGAAGTCGGATAATGCCCACAGCATACTCTGTTCACTAACTTCTTTAGAGTGTCATCAGCATACATACGGTAATTTTGTTTGTTAAAATATTGGTCAATTGTAAAAAAATTCTCATCATAGATTTTACCACACTGTTCTTTTTTAAATTCAAAGATTAAAAATGACCATTGCGTCTCTTATAGACTGCAAGTCCTAAGTATTTTTTTAAAATACCTCTAGGTGCTATCTTCATCTCCCGAAATAAAATCTTTTGCTTTCGGACAATATTTCATCGATTTCTTTCCCTTACTGCTTTGGTCGCCTTTTTTGTACGAACACTTGCGTAGATACCATATCTACTCTATGTAATGCAATCACAAAGACTCGGTTCTTTTTGAGACCCCATTCCATTTCAATATCACAAAATATTCTACAACTATTGGTCCGAAAATAAGAAAACACAATGAACAATTATATAAAAATGACCGATTCCAAATTCAAAAGTAATATTTTTTTTTTCCAGACCAAACTAAGTATTTTTGGAGTCTCTTAATACTAGGTTATCTTTGCTTATCCTGTTATATCCTATAAAAAGCGTGAAGCTGCCAAAAAAAAAAAAATACAGCAGCAATAAGCTTAGTGCGGAAATGCCTTATTCCCCGTAACGATATTTGAACGTAACTTAGAGATGGTGTTATGTGATTGCTATTTAATTTATTTTCGTAGATGTAATTTTACACCCGATCGGCTGAGCGATCGGAAATTATTACTTTCGTTGTAATAATATTATGATAGCAATTGTGCTGTAATAGAAAAAAGAAGTACACCCAGGGCTTCTTTTTTTACATCTTAATTTGCGTCATTCACTTTTCTAAATTAAGCAGTTCAACTATTGTTTTTTTTTGGTAAAACCTTTAAATAAAACATCTTTAGAATAAATGTTTATATGTTTTATATAAATGTTTTTCAATTTCCTATGTGTGTAAATAATTTTAAAAATGTTTAAAAATTATTAAATTCTTAATGAATATAAGCTTAGTTTAGGTCTATGAAAAAAAATTCAATCGTTACATAATACAACTTATAAGTTAATTGTCTTACTATGTAAGTAGAGAAAGGTTTATTAAAGCAGGGCGAACATATAAGGGTTGGAGAAGGGCACAGTACGAGGTGGTTCCCACGGTATTTGTAGACTTCTTGTGAAGTCGACTGACGATGCAATTAAAGATGTACTCATTTTGAAAATGCACCATAAACTAGTATTTTACTTTTAGTTTTGCAATTATATTTGTTTAAAATTTAGTACGAAAAAGGAGTAAATGCCGTTTTAAAGCACAAGTGGACAACAAAATTATGAAGTACAAACATATAAAAATAAAATTTACAATATTGTAAGAAGTATATAAACAAGACTTATTTAATATATTTGAGACCATCGTGGCGTAATGAGATAGCATCTGATTGTAGACACCATTGGATATGGGTTTGATTTCCACTCAGGGAATCGATTATATTAAAATTGTTGTAATTTCTCCGGTATGATGTCTAAGACAAACCGTGGCGTTGAGTTCCGCCACTTTAGATGTCGCAATGTCCCGATTTCGAGTGGAAAGTGAAAGACGGCGTGTCTTGATACTAGGTATACTCTGATTACCCTGCTATGCGGCAAAAAGTGTGAAGGTGTTCTATTCTCAAAATAAAAAAAAAATATATATATTGTAAAACTTAATAAAATATTTTTAAAATGATTTATATTTTAAAATCAAACATCATAACATATGTATTCAAACTGTTCCGGTTCGGTACAGCAATAATTGTTGCCAAACAGAAAGGACGTCCTGTATCGAATCTGTTGCGCAAAAACCATAATAAAAATACAATATTAAAACACTAGTCTATGGAAAAATAACTTTTATTTCAATGTACTAAGAATACAAGTCAATTAGGGGATGACAAGGCATCAAGTGCGTGACGGGTCAAAATCGCAATTTTATTTATAACATGTCGTATTATGGCAGCTGGGGTTGTCAAGGAGAAAAAAACGTAAGAAAATGGTTGCACGGACCCCTCGGCTCCCTAAGAGAACACCCCTCGAACGGGTTTCGCCATCATAAATCCCACGTGAAAGATATTTTAAAATGCGTATAAAATATATTCAAAGGAGACATAATTTGTGCGATGGTATTTATTTATTGCACGGATTTAATGGGTTTGTGCACGTGTTCGCCATTTTTGTTATGTTTCTAATACCTTTATGATATTTAGATTGTGTAATAATATTAATTTATTCAAAAAATATTCAAATATTTAATATAATAGTTTGTATTAGTTTGTAGACTAGGTATTTAAAATATATTCGCCCATAAAATTTGATAAACACACGATAAAACTCTTCTAAAGAGAACAATTAAACTGCAAACCTCTTAGCCATTGTGTTGTAAATCAAAATTACTGCTATTTTCTTATTTGTAATGTATTATTTGTAGTGAAACAAATAAAAGAATACATTTCTTAACATAATACGTAAAACCACGTGCCAGCACTAACAAAAGAATCGATTTAGCAGCAAAAGACACTAACAGACACACCCACTCACCTGGTGACCCATAGATCCAATAAAACACAACAAACATCTTAATTAACTAACAATGACTGCATAAACCATTCATAGTCATATAAAGATAAGTGTACACTATTGACTTACGTTTTCAGAAACAAAGCTGTGAAATCTTTACTTCATATGCAACCATTACTGTGTTAGTAGTAATTGTGTAGTAACTATTGCCTATACTTGTGATAATTATTTAAAGATGGGTGTAATTAACAGGTCTGTTATGATATTGTGAAAACTAGTCCTTATTAAGTTCAGAGATGGTAATACAATACAAAGAAGCATAAACACTCTTTACTTTGAACAATTTACACCAATAGATAACAATGGATTACAATGGCACATGAAAGAAGTACAGACGCGCTCATAAATGGCTCTTGAACAGTCAATGACCCCTGATTGTTTTTGATTCAATTCTCCACATTGTTAAGAACCATAGATAATTGCTAAATGAGCATTTTATGATTATTGTATATTCATATTCGTATGTGGCGAACTTGCGTTTTACAAATAGGTGTGTTGGTCATTTAAGGTTTTATCCTAAATTCCTGGTTATCATTAAGTCTTGTCATGAAACACGTGGAGTATCGTGAAGAGTCATTTCGTTTTACTATGACTAACTACATAGTTAATAAAAATACGTGTACTTACATTTCTAACTTACGTTTAACTGCTTTTTTTTTTATTAAAATTAATTGCTAAGAAACTTTCTTCACAGTGTGGCAAAAGTATATAATTACACTGCAAAACTGTTAAGTAATTTCAAATAAAGTAATCACGTTTTTAAAAGAGAAAGTTAATCTTTATTTGTAGACCGTTTTTGTACTCGTACAAATTAGCGCCAAATAGAAACGAATAAAAAGTATATACTTACGTTTATAAGTCTTTTTGTATTGACTGTATTCGTCGTCATAAGTTCAACGACCGTGATTATAAAATGATATATTTGAATACGTCAGGTTAAATAAAGTTTAGCATATCTATGGAATTCGCCGCATTTGTGTGTAAATTTTTATTTGTATTGAACCCTGTCTATTGCACAAATGACGTAACGTCGATGGTCACAATAAAGAGGCGTTCAGACGCGTGCTACGAATTTACATAAAATTTTGGATTAAATGGTGTAGTATCTATTGAGTATACAATATAGGTGTGATATGTCAATACACTATTATATCGTGATTGAGTGTCAACTCTGTAAATACAATGCATATTATTGTATTTATCAATCTCAAATATTAAATTCAAAATTAAAAGATTCTTATTTCTGTATATTTTTAAAATGAAGTATTTTTATTTCTGTTTAGACGGGCAAAGTGCACTATGAAGTTGCATAGCGAAGACTTCAACGATACACTAGTTTCAGAGATAATAAAACTACATGTGCCCTTCGTCGTAGTAAGTAGGTTTGTGATAAAATTTTCGCACAATTATTATAAGCGAAAAAATTATGAATATATGCATCAGATATATCAAATTTATGCTATAGTAATTATTATCTACGAACATTTAAAAGTAGAGGCTTAATTTTAAAATATGGTTTAATCTTATCTGTTTAAAAATACTATGGATGTACAATCGTGTATTTTTTGAATTATTTACTAATTCACTTAAGATTTATAAATTAAAATATGTATTTATAACTAAAATACCTATGATATTTATTTACAGATTAAAATTTTACGTTTCTCGTATTTTATACGCTTAGCAAGAAAAAAATAGTTTGTTTTAGTTTTAGCATTTGATCACTCGTGAATCTTATATAAGTTTCATTAACAACCAAAACATTAAAATATGTTTCTAAGTGAATTTTAAATAATTTATATTATATTGTTAATATAATAATGATGCTGGTTTCATTGTGGTAGGTATAATTAACAAATGAGAGCGAGATTGCACGGTGGGCGCGCGATGTCCGGCCGCTGTTCGTAATACTATACCGATCTAGTCTTTCTGGGGAGCTTCGGGTAATTAGTACTACAACTTACGACACTTTTGGAAAATTAAAATAAGATGGCAACTGAAAATTTTAAATAATTTACTGAAAATGCATATCACCGTAATGCAAATCTGACTGACAGGCTAATCGTGCAACAATACGTTACATTTGGGGCCTAAACTAGAAAAGGAAGTGTGGTATCACCTTTTTCTCTTTCCCACAAAATAAAGCAAAAGCATAAAGTTACTAACTTATTTTTTTTTCGACATAAGCTAACTTTATATAATATACACTACTTGGACACGTTCCTATTTCCTTTAGTCTTTTTAGGTCAACATTTTCATTACATAATAATTACAATTAAATTTTATATTTGAAACAATAGGGTCACTTGTCCATATGGCCAAATTGACCACAAATCCCCGGTCGCGCTCAACGGCGCGTGCAACCGCAAAGTGCAGGAAGGCGCGTCTCATCTCGCAGGATGCGGCTGCGCGTGCTATGTGAGCTACCAGCTTATCTATCCTCTTACTGGGCACTGACCCGTCATGCTTAAGCATTAGATAACATTACACCCACTTTCAAACCTACAATTCGTTTTTTTAAAAATTCGAAAGACAAGAAATGTTTTTGTAATCTGCTAGCTAGCAACTGTTGTAATTTTCATAAGAACACTACTTGTTAAACATGGATTTGTATTTTCAAAATATGCCCATAAATTTTGACTAATTAGTTTTTAATTTAGTGTTGTTTTCTTAAGATATTTTTTTCGATTATGCAAAAAGAATCTTGTGTAAGTTGCTGTTTTTAATTTTTTTCACAAAAAAACATTGCTACAAATAGCAATCAAAATCTAGGAAACAAAAATATATATAATTAAAAATTAAAATCACCTGAATGGGAATCGAATTCACATTTATTCGCACGCAACCATTCCTATATCACGATAAAGTCTTCACCATTTACATCTATATTTTCAAGGCGATTTTAGCACCTACGAGTTTTCCATACAGTTACGTTACGTAAAGGTACTACGAATAATGTATTCAAATTATAGTTTATCATCTACGCAGGTCAAGGAACTACAATTTTGCCAGTTCTGCGAAAAAAAGCCTATTAATTGTTACTTTTTAATAGTATTTCCTAGGTTGATTTCCAACAACATTCTAGGAAATCAGCAATTATAATATGTTTTGTATCCAACACGTGTAAGTGACCTTTACGAATAAAATGTAAACGCACTTTCTATAACGGCTGTTTCATACGACTAATTCCAATTACATCGTTTATCAATGTCGCCGCGTCTATTATGTACTGAATATCTTTCAGCTAATATTGAGATCTTGGACGGGCGATGTAACGATTTGTATACATTGCAAAAGTAGGCAGGCTATAATGACACGACGCAACCTGCATCTGTTCCAAATAACTGTTTGTTATTTCATTATAACTTATAAAATATAGCTGATGCAATACGTTTTATTATATTTATTTCTTATAATATTCACATTATAATCTCATATACTAGAAAATTTATCTATTTGATAAAATATAAACGAATAGGTTACCTATACGCATTTGGGACGTCAACACAATTCAATTTTCAGCTCAGCAGTATAGATTAAGGCTATGTTTATCTAGCTAAGTACAGTACATTCAATGTGTTAAATAATAAAATTATCAACATATTTATACTTAAACGAAAAAAAACTGAAATTTATGAAAAATATGAAAATTATACGTATAGAGAAGTATGAAATTTTTCACAGTTAATGTATATGTGGAGAACAAATGCGGAAAACCAATATTTTTTACATTTATTACGTTAGACAAGCATTAAAGTAATGAAATAAATACTACACACACTATCTATTAATACTACATACTACAGTATTAAGTAGCACTTTTATATAAAGGGACATACACGCTACTAAAGCAACGCGTATTTTACTTGTCAATGAAGCCACTAGTACAATAAAATAAAGACACTAGACACTATGGAAACAGTAGTTCAAACTAATATTGCGTGATAAAAATCATCTGGCATGGTAGTAAAAATTGCGAATGCTGTGTTGTAAGGAAAGGTAATTTAATTATAATTATTTTTATTGTACTGTTAACAATTATATACTTAAAAAGGTTTTAGGAAACGTTCCAATGTCAATCTATTTCGTTGCCAAAGAGTATGCGTCGATATAATTTCATGGTTCTTCTTTTTATCCTTATATAAATCAAAAATAGGATGTACATTTAGAAAAAGGATTTTTTTGTAGCTTTACGCATCTCCAGGTTACAACGAGCCAGAAAGAGAGAACGTGTTGTGACACGTTCTTGTGTCTTGTATTAAGACACGTTTACCTACTTTCCGCCCCAATCGAGACATTGACGATTGACGTGTCGAGAGGTCTAAGCCAACGCCGCTCTTTATCTGACTGGGAAATATAAAATAATCAATACTTGCAAGTGGACATCGCATCCACAACCAATTAATAAAAAAAACATATTTAGAAAACGTATAAAAATTTAAACGCAGTGAGATTCGAATTGCCCTCTTGGAAACCGTCCAAGCGCTCTGACCGCTAAGCCATGCGTTCTACATCCAGCTGCGTCGAAATTCTTATACGCTTATTACAACTTATTTTTGTTTTTAATAATGTGCGTTAATATCGCCATACAGAATTTTTTCAGAGCTCGTAAAAGAAGAAAAATTTATTTTGCACATAATAAAGTTAGGTTTGCGTATTTTTTATTTATTTTCTTTTTTGTTTTGTATTGAAAATTGTAATTTAACTATAGTCCAAACAAAGAACCTTTTAATAATTGTCACGTGTATGTGAACACGAAACAATTAACAACTCGTGGAATGTATCAATTTAAGATATTCATCTGCCTGAGATTGTTATTTTTAAGTGACTGATAGACCACGCACAGCGGAATCTACTGAGCGTAGAAAGCTAAATTTTGGCTTGTAGGGTCATGTAGGGTCCTTCTAGATTGTAAGTGTCCTAAAAGATTTATACGGGAACGGGCACAGAGAGAATTAATTATATATAGTTATTTATATATACTTTAGAAGTTAATTATATATACTTTATAGCACACAATTTACAATAAAATAAGAAATACACAAAAGGCGGGCTTAACGATAAGAAGCATTCTCTACCAATCAACCTTAAGATATATATATATAAATCAAAATAAGTGTATGTCAAAATAAATATTTAAACGCATACAAGCACACCTGAAAAATATATAAAATAAAGTTGACATAAAGTCCGAGGTGTGAATCGGTACGTAAAGCGTGACATTTTCTTGGGAACGTAAGGACCTATCGTGGAAAGAGGACAGGTAGGAGAAGGTGGAGGATAAATAAGTGGGATAATTATAAGATAATTATGAGATATTTATTCATATCCAAACAGCAAGCATCACCGTAGATTATAATAGGAAACAGCAGGGTATTAACCAGCTGTAGCTTGGTGTGCACATGTCATTTTTTTTAAGACGACTCGTCTATATTTTGCAAGAAATTTCAGCAACATAATTAATGCAGGTCAACCTATTATTGCTAATTATACTCAGGTCCTTCACAGTACTCGTGAAATTTAGTCTCGAGTCTTTATGAACTAGGTCAGATAAGTTATCAAAATTGAGTTCAGTCATGTAGTGAGCTGCGGATAATTATAGCCTGACATTTGTTAGGATTCACTTCAATTCCATATTTAGACGTACAACAAGATATTTGCCAAAGGGTAGCCTTTAGTAGGAATAGTCTCCACAATATTATCTACCCAAGAATGTTCATAAAGCTGCAAGTCATCAGCATACAGAAAATAGAATAAATATAGAAAATAGAAGAGGAGATAATATACCGCCTTGAGGCATACAAGCAGTCATATCACACCAGTCAGTTCGTCTCCCCCATACGAACTGATTGCTGATGTCCCTAAAGATAGTAGGGAAACCATTCTAAAGCTGAATTATAGACATTAGCATTAGATAGGAGAGCATTAAGTTCATGTAGATGAAGTGGTCGCCACTTGTGTGTTTGTGAGAAGAACCGCCCAAAGTTGAATTTATTAGTAATTATTTTTTATTCAGCTTCACACTTAGCAGGTTAAGCAGTTAGAAGTAGTAGTTGGTGTCAAAACACTCCCTTTTCCACTTTCCGCCCATATTGGAGATATTGCGTGTTGAGTGACGGATCTCACGGCCCGCTTTGTCTTGTTCACCAGAGCGAAGATATGAAAATAATTAAATTATGGTCGTTTCTTCCAGTGGGAATCGAACCAAAAACAATCACGATTATATATATAGTCAGACCCTGTCCACTATTGCCGATAACTAAATGTTATTAATGTTAATAATGATCGAGGTAATGACGTCTATTAATAAAAGAATTTATGTTTGTATGATGCTTAGAATTTTTGTTTTTTGTAAAATGTGCATAATATATATATACTGTGTAAAATATTTTAAAACATATACTCACATGGTAGGCATTGATCGCGCCGGTCTGGTGGCTGCGGAAGCTGCGCGGGCGCGGCTCCGGAAGGAAGTCAGGCGCGTTCTCACTCAGCTGTGGAAAACGGAATCACTAGGTTGGTCGGATGCCAGCATATATAGTTATTGGTAGGTATACGTTTTTAATTGTGAAAAATAAATAGAGCATTTTATTTCGAAACAGTGGTAATGGTTGAAAAGAGTTGCAGGTAGCTTATAAAAGAGGACAGTACAGATTATTAATTATAATATTTTGATTTTATTTATCATACATTTATATTTCATGTGTGAGGACTTTCATGACTTATCTTTATGTCACTATTTATGTAGTAAAATAAGAAAACAAACATTTTGAAGGAAGGATATTGATGCTGAGTGAATAAATTGAAACCTACGATGTAGATGACGTTTGACGTAGAAGATCTTTGGTCTTAGCGATTTTGAAATAAATAATTTAAACCGACCAAAAGATTAATCGCGTATATTTTAGTATTCGAAAACATATGTAAAAAAAACCCGACATTTCGAACGACTAAGTTATCGTTGGCGGTAGCTTAATATAATAATTGTATCAACTGACAGACGCCAATGAATGCCACCTCAGTCTACCTGTGACCACGGACTACTCAAAAGTGTTCGTTTTCTAAAATATATTTTCGAATACTAAAATAAAAATATACGCGTTTTATCTGGTTAAAATAATTTCATTTTAAAACCTATGATATAAATAAACTATTTAAAACCTATGACATGGCATGACATTTTTTAACAGTTTTTCTATGTACATAGAAAAGCTGTTAAAAAATGTCACTGGTCTTCACTCTTTGCCGAACTTATAAATATTACGCATTATCCTACCTATTACATATCAATGAAGATATTTAAGGATGAAAGTATATATGCATAGATGAAATATGGCGCTCAAAACAATATATGCTTAAAGTGTTGGTTCACAATTTTTAAATGGGGGACTAAAAGACAAAGCGGATAAACAGTTCAATATTGTAATAAAAGGAGCGAGATTATATAATAATTATGTATTTTTAGTATATACTTTATTCAAAAAGACCGGATGTAAATTTAAATTTAGTTTCAGGTTAATAATAATTTCAAATCAACTTAAAAATAACACTTAAAATCCACGTTTATGCATTGCACATATCACCTTTGAGTCCATAGTGGCACAGTGGGTTTGATTCCAAGTCGAAGCAATGATTATATTTAAATTATAGGCTCTGGTCTCCAAGAAACGGTGGAAACGGCGTCGAGTTCCGCCACTCAAGGTACTTGAACTCGGGCGGATAGTGCAGAACGGAGTGTTTTAACCCTCAACACTGGGTTCTCTCAGAGAACACAGCTATGCGGGCGCTAGAAATAAAACGTATCACCTTCATATATTCATGTGCTATGTATATATTTAAACGTCAATAGAGTATACAACAGCTTGAACTTAAAAATAGCGTTCGTTCCACTTTACGCTCCTCTCTCACTTATCTCAAGCCTAGATCGATATTAGTGACTATCGTGTCCGGTCGAAAGTCCGCGTGACATTGCTACGTGACCCCGCGCCGTGACCTGCTGGCGTGCCGTGAAATGCGACAAATCGTCGTGCGCCCGCGTCGCACTGTGCCATACTCTTTAATAACATTTATATGATGCGATATATCGCAAGACCCAACTAAGTATTCTATATCGTTTCGTTGATTTGAATGAATGGCTGTAATAATTTAGATGTTGGTAAACTATAGAAAACGGGCAAATATTTCCAATGAGCTTAGAGATTCATAGCGTACCCTCTTATGTGTTAGTTTTGTGTTTGTATTTCAGAAGGCTTTGATAATTATTTGATTGATATTGAAGTTTGGCAGATATATTTTATTATTGGGCAACATATTTGGATGGCGAATATGAAACATAAAAATTATGATACGACCTGAGAGTCGTAAAGATAGAAAAGCTCTTAGGTACTATCCAAAAGCAATGTGAGCGTGTGTGGCCGACTCGCACGTTCTTAATCGCTCATCGAATTAGGAAATTCCTAACTCATCACACTTTCGTTTCGCAACTATAATATTTTTATGCTTCTTAATATTAATCTGAAAACACTGAAATTTATTAAAAATGCATATTTCGACTTGAAATATTCGTCGATTTGTTGTAGAAAAAGTTGTACTTTATTTTACATTAATTATAATGTAACATACTTATATAGTCCAAATTGTTCTACGTCATATAAGAAAGAAATATTAAATATATATTTTTTAACATTTTTTAAAGTGTTTTTCGCACACTTAGAAAATTGAAAAATACATATTTAGAAAACGTATAAAAATATGAACGCAGTGGAATTTGAACGGCGTTCTACAACGCATGGCTTAGTGGTCAGAGCGCTTGAACGGTTTTCAAGAGACGCGGGTTCAAGTTCTTTTTTAAGGAATATTAAATAATTTCTTGAGATTTCCTAAAGAAAGCTAAATTTGATTTAAATCAGATCTATCCTCTCTAAATCTAAAGTTATACTATACGCAAATAATTAATCTCTATATATATTTAACTAAGGTAATGATAATTTCTATTAAGGTCAAATTAAATAGAAGTGCTCTTTAGTACCAAATGAAAATATATATATAGTGTTACAAAAAGTAATTTCTTTCTAGTCATTGTTTGTTTGGTTGCACGAAATCGCGCAGAAAGTGATTACTGTGAGCATTGTCACCTTTTGATGAGACTGGGTCGATTTAGACGCATTATCTACATCGAGGACAGTCAATGTAAAACGATGAAATTGTGTTACTCGATGTACAGAGACGGCAATTCAATTAATGAGTTTGCGATTGCTTCTATTATACTAGCTTTTGGGAAAAGCTTTATAAAATAATACAGGTTTATTTATTTTTTTCAGTTTTTTCCTGCATTGGACGGTAGTCAGAGAGAACTTAGTGTTGAGACACTCAGTTACGTAAACTTGTTAAATTAAAATTATGAGTGTTTTTTTTTGATAATGAAAAATTAAATGAAATATGGATAATTGAAAATGTTTTTTATTTTTGTATGTTACACTAATAGGCAAGAAATTTTATGTTTGTTACTTTAAGACTGATAAAAATGGCTTTAGATAAAATTGCAGATAAACTTTCTTTAATTGGGTTTTCAAATTCTTTTAAAGATCACAAAATTACACATTGAGATTATCCACAATATTTGCTTACATGAAGAATTACCAAAAATCCTATCCTGCTAGCGTATAGCATAATACCTTATCATACTCTGAATCTACTTCTATATTCAGATTTTAGATGGACCATTTAGCGAATCAAGCGTTTCTTTGACATCAATACTATATATATATTCTTGGATTATAAGTATGTAAGTATGATTTTCAAAACAACAACAAATTTATACATTTTCTTATTTATTTTTAATAAATAAAAAAATACGTGTATACCATGTATATATAGGTACATAAAAATGGTATACCGTAATGTTTTATATGTTCTAGGTATTACTTAAAATTTTTAATCGCACTCGTACAATAAAGTCCAGCGTTGTGTTGCGCCACTCAACACGCAATGTCTCGAATTTTTGGACACCTTAGCGGAAAGTGCTAAAGAGAGGAACCTAGTGTCAAGCCCCTCCGGCTTCCGACACTAGGTTCCTCTCTTTAGCATAGCAAGAAAAAGCGTAAACCTGTAATATTTTTATATGTATCTAATTATACATGAATCGATTGAGAGACTCTAAATAATTAATCTGTTTATATATTATTATCTATGTTATCTAACTAATATGACGTGAATAAATTAATAAAATCGAAATCCCTACGAATTAAAATGTTTAATATCAATATGGTTAAGACCAAAACCGTAAATAATAATTCACTAAAAATCAGATATAAAAACATGAAGGATAATTACACGGGGACCGGGGCCCCATGAGGGCTTAGCCATAAAGTATGAGATTACTTATTCCGTACTTTAGGTAGAATAAATACGATACTTGATGGACTGTTTATGTCATGGAAGCGGGTTTGCGCAAGCATTCACAGATTTAGTTAGGGTAGTGAGGTACAGTCGTGAACATTTTTCTTTTACTAAACTGACTTGTGTTAATATTAAAACAGTATAAAAATGACAAATTGTGTTAATGTTGTATTTAGTTGTATTTTAATATGACTATTAAATAATAATCACCTAAAAAAAGGGTATATTTAAAGTAAATATTATTATAGGACTTTCTCTGTGTGCACAAAGATATTATTTGTAATTATTATGTTTTTATTTTTACTCACTCTATAAATATGTATACCCGATTTTATCATATTTTATTATTATACATAACATATATACCAACAGCTTAGTGTAATAAAATAAAATAAAAAAATCATACAACAAATCACAGCAAATGTGCGTGAGAGTACCGAGGGCCGGGGCGAGGGGTGGTGCACACCTGGCCGCCGCAGCTGCGGCGCGGATCTCACGCGCAGCTTCCTTACCGCGCATGCGTGCACACGCACATTACGTATGGCTTGGTACATGGGTTGAGCATATGTATGTGATGAGAACGACGTCTCGGCTGTTTCTGTATGCATATAGTAAATACAATTTTCGTATAGTAAATACAAGATGCATGTAAGATGATTGGCATTGTAGGTAGGAATGCAATTTATTAATAATCAATAAAATATCGATATTATTTAATGTACGCACAAAATGTAAGTAGGCAATAATGTATACCTATTAGTAGTATTAAAAATAAAGATTTGATGTAATAAATTAATTCGTAGGGTAGAGAGGAATTGATTTTTTCAGTTACGATTGTATCGTGTTTAAAATTATTATTTATAATAATTTTGAACTAATATGTGTTATCTAGTTTTGTATATTCTACATTCTATAATTACCTGTGCCACTTTAACTTAAACTTTTACTATGACTATTTTAGTAGACAACAAGTAGACGCATATTTGTCTTTAGGTACCATTAATTTTCCTAAACAATATTTTTTGATAATAATCAGTCAATATAAATGAATATTTTCATTAAGCAAGAATCTCAATGACAATTTGCAAGTTATACAATGAAAAAAACACCAAGACGCACAAAAATTCCAGATATACATACAAATCGTCCATCGTTGCTAGCATGTAAACGGTTTAGTAAAGTAACAAAGCGCAAACTTTCGACAAATATGTCAAATAAAGCGTCTTTTCACGCTAAACATACAATCTACGTACTCATTGTCATCTGTTTAATAAATTCATTCAGAATAAATCACAACAGGTTACATTATTATCAAGGCTTTTGCCACAAAACGCATCTAACAGTTTTATGAATGAAGGATTTCTAAAAAACATTTCTTACAAGTTGTATTGTCAGTCCATAATAGCAGGCGCCGCTTAACAAAGCAAGTTTACAAGTGTACAATTCACGATAGCTCTTTATAATTCAACCTTTTTATCAAGACCTTTAGCGTTTTAGTTCATTTACCCTTCTTTAGATAACGTTTGTTGGGATTCGTACACACGCGGGGCTCAAATTAGGCTGGATAGGTTTTATAAGCATGATATTGTTGTATCAATAGTTGTGAATATTTTGTCCTTTATTATATGGAGCCAATTATTGTTTTTATTAATTATATATTAAGCTCACTTTTTTGTATCGTCAGTACAGTATGCGCATTTGAAAAGCTTAGTAAAGTTTTCAAATGATTGTGAAATGGTTTTCGTTACTTAGAAAAAATATTCATTTAAACTAAATGTTACCTAAAAATACTTTAACATTTTTACATCTGCCTAAATTTTTATTAGGATTATGTCAGCAGATGTTTAAAATATACATAAATATGGTTTTTATTTAACAAAGACAAATATATAGCATAGCATATTTTACATATTGTGCCTTATCCCCTCCATAAAGCGGTTCGCACACCCCCCGTCGGTGTTCAATTTCGGTTTTTTGCGTGAGACCGTAAGGCGGGGTTAGGTTACTAGAAAGCCTACACCGTTTGCACGTGCATACTTTAGAATAAGATGGCGGATATTGTATATAATATTAAATATACCTACTAAAAAAAAAATACATTTAATAATTTCTTATGGTTTACTTTAAAAGCACATTAGTACTAAAATTTTTTTTTTAATTATACGTTGTAAAACGTTGGAAATGTATGATTTTCATATTTTCGCCAAGATCACAATTTTCTAAAAAAATACAAATGCATAATCATAATTATTTTCTATATTAATTAATAACTATTCAATAAATTTTTCTTAACTTTTTGAGAACCAAGTAGTAGTATTCCTGTACTTATGACGGCAGAAAGAAACGGAAACCGACACTCCAGTAACCCGTTTAAAACTTTTCTTCGAGATTATAAGATTAGTATTATATACCTTTTTATAAGATTCATTTTGGGCGTAACGGTAGGAAGTCCTCAATTATTATCTTAGGATATCCGGACGGATGTAATTGAGAGCAGGTAAGTGGGTCGGCTCTCAGTTCACGGTGAATGCAATTTAATTGATAGTAATGCAATCGCAAGGATATTACATAAAAGTGTAAAAAAAAATGTTGGTTTATGTTTTTTCGGTGCTTATAGACTTTAATACCATTTTTAATGAGAAAAGTTACATTAATATATAAATGTAACTTAACTTATATTGCTTATAAATTTTTATAAATATTAATAACCATTATAATTAATTTCCGACTCGGTGTAAAAGTATTTTCATTTCTCCCCTCTGGTACCTAAGACGGGCCGAAAGTGAAAAACGGAGTGTCTGGACATTAGATTATCTTTCCTGTAGTATCCTGCTATGCGGGAAAAAGCGTGAAACTGCTTATTATAATCAATATAAAGTGCTAGAATCAAATACTAAATATAATGAATACTCAGTCCGCATAAGAAACTTAAGTTATCCAGAGTTTACTCATCGAATTGAAATGTGTCTCGTTTGCTGGAATAAAAAAATATTGTTATGATTTCTATTTTGTAGTTCTTGATTGTAATAAAAACATAAGATTAAACCCGAAGGCACAAGGAAAAATTTTACAGCGCACTCTCGACGCAAAACGCCGAGTCACCGACGCAGGCGCAGCGGTCTTGGGGCGACGGCTTTGATGCAAGCCGACGTTCGACATCGCCCGATAGCCAACAAAACGACAAGCTTGGTGTTATTCTTGTATAAGTGACAAGATTCAGCGATAAACTCTTAAATTAGATATATTACAAGGCAGCATTTAAGTAACATTGATAAAATGATTACAGCCATGTGTACAAAAACACATGAGGCATTTGTGTTGTTTTTGATATACGCAAATTAAATTGATATAGGCGTAAATACTAGTAAAATATCTATAAACAATATTAAACTATTGTTAAAAGTGACTAAACATGATATTTTCACGTTTTAAGAATATGAGATTTTTGTTTTGTTTCTGCTTTTAAATTAAGGTACAAACCAAAAAACAACAGGACCATCCTCCGACACTTGTGAGATGATGGTGTGAATTGAGCGCTAAGATGAGTGAGCTCGGATAAATACCGCGAGTGCGGTAATTGGTTACTATCTTGTCATACCCTTAAATATTCAAGTTATTTTTATGGGATTCAGGATGTATTGTCGAGAACATTTTTTAACAATTAATATTGAAATGTGGATTGCTATTGCTATACATATTTATATTTTAAAATAACAACCTTTCGCCTAACTGCAGAGTATTATATGACGTCGACGTTATGGGTGTCGTAAGGTTTTCGTGGTGAAGTAATGGACTGTACCAGTAAAGCACGCTGAACATGTATTTTTTTTAGATAATTAATCAAGCATTTGAGACCTGAGCTGTATAATACTCGGTTTTGTATATAGATGATACGAAAAGAAAATTTTATGAATATTGTTCGCAATTTTTTATTTTAATTATATGAAAATACTTTACAAGACTATTGCATTACTTATTTTTTCAGTAGGATCTACTACTAGGCACAATCTGCACGCTATTTTAGTGTGCAGAAATTCCGTTTGGGAAATATTTATAATCTGAATAAGTTTAGATATTTCCCAAGTACATACAAGTACATTCCAAGGAAGATATCTCGAAACATCCAGCACGATGTAGCAAATGTTTGACAATGACATATATGTGTACTAATCGCGAAGCATGTTGGTATTGTACTAAATGGTATAATGAATTACAAATTTAGTAGGCAATAATGAAACAAAGGCTCAAAATAATATCTCTTATATAATTAATACTAATTTATAAACGTACTCTTAACAGCAGCAACTTTCATATTTTGAAGTTCATATCAGAAGTGTAAGAAACTATATAAACAGCAAACATTTTATGAAGTGATCGGTACTCAGGTAATAATTTCGTAGGAAATAATTCACAAAAAAAGTTAATCCTTCCGGGCTTCAGCTTTCGGCAGACTTTGTGACGCCCGACGATGATTAGTGATAGCCAAATATCCGAGTATACCAGGGTTGTACTGATTTCCTAATACGATAATTATATAATTTCCATATGAATTTTATATATTATTAATTATTCTACAATAATTATTCAAAAGCGTTTAACGATCCTGGGTCCTGTCACTAAATAGTTCTTTGAGAATTTCCCGGGGGAATAAAATTGTATTTTTAAGGATTACATAAAACAGGGGTAATATCGATGTTTTTTTAATTGTTATTTTTAAATTGTATATTTTGTACAGCCCTAAAAGTAGTGAAAAATTATCAATTTATCTTGTGCGATCGCCATTTCGTAGAAGAGGATTACCGCGCTCACTGTTACCGTTTTCTAGGAAGACACTGCCAGGTAGTCGTTTCCAGCGTTATTGTTCAAGAAATTGTTTGCAATCCAACCATCAATTGCATCGATATTTGAACTATGCGAAAATAACTTTTTACTTGCTGTATATAACTCTTATTTTACATAGATTATTATCTATATGAAATTTTGGCTTGGTCAATATTATTATTGATTCATGTTAAAATTGGCAGAATGATTTAAAGATAAATATACCGTTAGACGTGAATGAAATTCATTTGTGATTATATAAAGCGAATTAATAGATTTATTGCAGTTCATTAATTTAATAAGAGTGATATGTAAATAATTAAGTTAATATATATATAACTTATTATTTTTTTAAAGTGTTATTCGCACACTTAGAAAATTGAAAAAGACATATTTAGAAAAGGTATAAAAATTTAAACGCAGCGGTATTTGAACCCGCGCCAAACCCCTTTTCTAAATATGTCTTTTTTTTTAAATATACTTGTTTCTTTCAGTTTCATAGTTTCCAAGACATTAGACAACGACGAAAGACGGTCTCCACTTTCCGAACGAAATCGATACACTTTGTGTTGAGTGTTGTGTAGGCAGAATTAAACACCGCGCCGCACTTTGTCGTAGGTAAAAAATATATTACACACGAAAAAATATATAACGCTCCATAGCATTGTATAGTATAATAAAGTATGCAGTATAGTAAAGCATAATATTAATAATTATATATAAATGCACAAATACTAAATAACACTTTCGAGGATGAAAGAACTAAAATTTATAATTTTCACACATATTCCGTATTTCGTGTGACGAATTGGCAGAAATACTTTGTACTTCATTTTCAACATATATATACCTATTAGTTGTTGAGTTATAAAAGCTACCACCAGCAGCATTTGAACCTATATACCAAATGCGCCACAACGAGTTCATTTAGTAAAAGTTCGAGAGAAAGAATCACAGTTTTAACATTTACATATAAATGTCAGTTTATTTTTCCAAAATATATCTTCCGGTGATACTTATATATAGTAGATATTACTTTGAACAAAAACGAGCGTGTGAACTGGGTCAGTTGACAAAAATAAGTCATTTGGTTCTAATAATTACTCTGGCGATTACCGTACACATCCTGACGCGTGCTGACGGATAACAGTTAAACTCACACCGCCCAACATAAGTAGTAAAAAGGGAAATAAAATAAATTAGGCAAAGGTAACTGCTCGTCATGCGAATCGGACATTAGGTGAACAATTTTCCCTTTTGATTTTAAGTAATTTGTACAAATATATGACTTCTACGATACGTTTTCTAATCGACTAGTAATGCGTTGATATGAATCGAGATTGAGTGATTGATTGCATAATAATCGATTCTACAATCGACATCGGTAGGTACCTGTAACCGATTACGTATTGCTATCGCGGTACAGACGCCGTAATTAATATTCAAAAGCCATTAATATTAAAGCAACACTGTAATTATTTTAAGATATTGTTCTTATTTTATTAAACCTGTTATTGAATTGTTAGTAGTTTGAGTTTGATTCTCAATCTTAAGTGAAGTAAGTAATTCCTAATCATGTTTATATTAAATAAGTTGTCGACCGTAACTTTTCTTTCCCTTTGGCCCTCGCCATACTATTTGCGCATTTTCGATAGTAAAATGCAAATTCAAATCTCATTTTAAAATCTCTATCTTTCCCGTAGGAGTTATGGGATATTTTCTCTAAGGAAATTGTCTTTTTTTTTTTTTTTTTTTTTTTTTTTTTTTTTTTTTTTTTTTTTTTTTTTTTTTTTTTTTTTTTTTTTTTTTTTTTTTTTTTTTTTTTTTTTTTTTTTTTATATATATATATATATATATATATTGATTGAAATAATAAAATAAGTAATATTTAATTTTTTTTTATGTTAAATACGCACGTACGTAAGAAATTGAATTTTGACATATTGACCAATATGAAATCTGATGAAATAATTATAAATCTTTTTGATATATTTATATTTATATTTTATATGTTTATTTACAGTAAAGTGCCTAAGGTAAGACCATCACGTACGTACAATCGTCACCAATCAGTGTTTTAATCATATAATATAGAGGATTATTTAATTGTTAGGGGTTGCGTGAGAAACGCGAACCAGCAGTAGCGAGTTACTTTTAAATCTCACGTATTATAAATGACCATATTAGTTTGCGTTTGAAACTGTTTAATTCGAGTATTTTGCGCCTTATTATTCTGTATTAAGTTTCAATAGTCAGTGACAACGATATTTGGTCGCAACGAAAATTTGCATGTTCAAGCTAGAGTGGAAATGTGCAAGGAGCATTAATCAAAACAGAATTAGCTTTGGCGATCCGCTCTAAGTGTCCAAGAAGGATTTATATCGCAGTAAGATTGGTCTTATTATATTTAATAGTATAAAGGCACAAAATAATGCAGATATAACACACTACAGGTTTAAGTTAGTGGCTGTTCGTGATTTATGCTCAGCTTAGTTTAATTTATCATAAGGTATGACTGGCAAATAGTTTCTGAGGGAATCTAAATATACCTACCAATTTGAAGTTAATTATAAATGGTTGTTGCATTAACAAAAATAATAACATACCTACATATACATTGATTATGAAAAACACTTAATTTAATATTAGAAAATCAGTAAACGGTTCTTTTAATTTATTTTTTAAACAACCTTTAACTAAATTTATACCAAATTTACGTTCGAATTGCTTGTAAGGTTCCTTGGTCAACCGCCTCCGCGCTGTTGGGGATCGCATAAATACTACTTAAGACTCACGACCCAAATTTAAATGACAAAAAAAAATAATGATAGTGGCCAGAACCAGGACGTAACTTTTTAATAATTACCGTCGGACGCGGCGAGTAGCATCACTAATGTGTGAATGAGGTACCCTTTTCAAAATAATTTTGCTTTGAAGCACGTTTTATAGATTTTGACGTAATTTATCGTGAACCCTCTTTAACGCTACCCGTCGCAGCTTAAAATAAATATTTAGATTTACGTAATGTGATCTCAATGAGCCTTAAATTATTACTTAATAATATTTCTTCATAGCTTTTCAAAACATACCTATTAATGTTAGACTTTATGTGAACAGTGGCATTGTATTTTTGTCTTTCAAATTGTATTATGGATTTAATGTAATTGGAATGTTCAGCTCATCCAACATACAATTGCCTATGATTTTTTTTATACGAACGTATCTCACTCTTGATGCTGTGTTTTTGACGAAGATAAGTAAGTTTCTCCGTTTCCCGTTTTTAGGGAGAATGTATTTATATGAAACCGAAATAAACATGTTTTAAACATACAAAAATCCCAGACTGGTATTAGAATTCTCAACCATTGCAAATCAATAATACACATAGACATTTGAACATTGATGAAACCTTACATTTCACAATTTACAAACCACTGCATCTTGTGTGTGTACTAACGAGCCAAGTCACTACTACGTCTATAATCGTTATTCTTCATATGCAGTACGTACATACGAGTCAAGCCAATAGAATGTGAAATTTGGCATCAAATGTTTGGCAACGCTACTTCGTTCGTTTAAGTAGCTTGGTTAGGAATATGACACCAAAACGTCAGGCAATTAAGGAATCGGCAAGCTAACCTCATGTCAGACCTGCATTGGGCGCGTTTGATTGGCACGACTTTGATCAACTCATGCTAGAACAGGCATTAGAAGCTAATTTTCTTATTTATCAGTAATATTATTTTTAAATTCATGTTAACAAGACATTTTTACTCGTATTCTAACACGCGACGGTACGGAGAGTATATGCATTTGGATTGAGAGATTGTTTGTTTGTTTGTTTTTTATATATTGATTTATTTCTTCTTACTTTTTTATTTTTTTTACTTGTATCCCTAGGTAAGTGATAAGGCATACTTTTTCACTATCAGTGATCTCTTACGAGCCAGCATATGCAATCATGTATGTTTCTGGTGCTTTTATTTGTTTTCTGTTTTGTTGTGTGAAATAATCGTTATATCTATCTATCTATCCTATATAAGAAATTATAATATTTTAAAATATTCTATTTCTATTAAATGCTATATGTTAATACAATATTATTTACCAAAAAAGAAAACGAGTAACTTTTATTATTTATTATATTTATAATAATTGTTATTAATCAAAATGTGTTCGTTAATTATATATCTCAACAAAGAAAAATCGAATTTTTCCAATACAATATACAACATAAACATTTTAATTCATTTACTTTCGTCCAATTTCGGAGGGTACATCTAGAAACTGTTTAATCTATGATCAGATCGATGCTCAGAATCAAAGCTTTAACATTTATCATATTTGATGCGTTCGACGTTTCTGACGGTTTCTCTTCCGTAAGTGACAGCGTGTGTGTGCACGGATTTTATTGAGGTGTTCACTTAGCTTCTTCTATTATTGGTATTAGATACTTTAGTATGTAAATTTCATCTAGGCATTTGAGAACAAAACAGGTCTGATAATAAGTTCTTTGATTTTCACGATTATTACACATTTTGAAATTAAACTATTTTAACCGAATTAATCGCGTATAATATTGGTATTCGAAAATAAATTTTAGAACCCGACGTTTCGAGCACTTTACAGTAGTCCGTGGTGTACATGTGACAATACCAATATTATACGCCATTAATCCGGTTAAAATAGTTTCATTTCAAAAATACGTCTGGTGCAAACGAGGTATTATTAGAGGGTTCACTTCAAAATTGATAGCGTTGCTTGTTAATAATGACATTCCTTTGGATACAATCTAATTTCCAACTTCTCTTATAATTTGTTTATATTTTAACTTTATTTGAGAACCGCATTTTTGCAAATTAGACGAAAATGAACTTTGTAATAAGTTAATTTTGTTCTTTATAGTAATGATAATAGGTAACCCTACCTATTTAGATACTATGCGTTGCCGTAGCAACGTGTTTTTACACTTTAAACAAAAGTGTATGTCAAACAATTGTAGCGCGTGTTATATTTAATTTATTATTCTAACGTATTTCTGATGCATTATCATAAAACATATCGTAATATTATAAAAATATTGTATAGATAAACATTTCTTTGAGTAACTCGCATCCATTGTTTAAAATACGTTTCGAATACGTCATGAAAGCGTCTAATGATTCTTACAGGTTTTAATTTTTGTATGTTTCTCTGCTATTATCGCGTCAGCTGTTAGGTGATTTGACAAAAGTAAGGTAACTAAATAAAAAAACATCTATTATAGGTATAGGATCAAGGGCATCGCCAAGGGGGGCAATAGGGGCAGCTGCCCCTCCCCCCTAGAGATTCTAAAAAAGATGCCAAATGTAAAGCAACTAAAGCCTTTAACTTGTGGACGGTAGAGTACAAGCAAAAAATACATTAAAGCATTAATCTTTCATTACTCGTCCCACAAACTGACCTTGGAAATAAATGATCTAAAACATTCATCCTGAAATTTAAAATGTGTGCCACCAAATATATTTTTTGTACCATCAAGGATATATATTTTTTTCAGAAATCAGTTTTAATAATAAAACACCTGCAAGGCTTGTACGACAAATGAACAGCTCCATGTGCTCTCAACTTTACCTACAATTCATACTATCCTCATTCTTTATATTATTTGATTCGATCAGTTTGGATTTATTTTATTTCTAAACTATGCAAAAACTATGTAAAATTATGCAAAACGCACTATAATCTCAAAATGTAATAATTTAATTTACATTTAGTAAGTACGCCTTAAATTGCTTGATTAAGGGTCAATAAAAGCTTGCACAATCGGTACTGGTTTGGTAATAATCTCAAAAAAATATCACAAAATATCACATGGCACTTGTAAATATACAACCGTAGATGTTATATGATTTTTTAAATTTTACTTTCTAGAGAACATAATTTACAAGCTGAACGCGCTCGATGACAGCCCGCGAACATTTTCCACTTGACGGTGGACACAGAAAAATATAAAGCGTGTAATACATTTTCAGTTGTCCGGTAAGACGGTTCTTATACGAATTGGGTTTGCGGTTTCTACAAGATTGGTTTTCAGAGAAATATCTGAAGCCTTTCTTTCTAAAGTTTACTTTTACTTTACTTTCTAATTTTTGAGAAATAATTTATCGGTATTAATGTTGGTTATCGAGATTACAATTTATGAGTACTGCAAGAAATGCCTCTTGTGTATTGACAATGCGTCCAGATTCTCGTTTTAATTAAAGTCTACCTGTCGACTTCTTCTTAATTGATATTTACATGTGTTGAGATATTGTAGACTATCGAGTGATACAAATGCTTCTGTATTTAAAGGTTAGTTGTATTTTATGTGTTCGAAATAGTTTTCCACATTACATTAGAAAACATTAATTTGTTGTATTATCTATTGTATTGGATACAGACATTTAAAATCGATATAATATAAAAAAAATAAAAAATTTTAGAATGTTGATACGCAAAGAAAACACGACAATTATTTAATTATGATGAAGATAATTTTTAAATAATTTAAATATATACGTATACCACAATATATATATTTATAATAGACCTTCGCCTACAAGTCTGCCTCAAGATTTTCTTAACGAGTATGCCAGCTAGCCTTAATTTACAACTTAGCTGTCTGTAATGATTGGCGGGCGACACACTTGCGATCTCCCGTTAGTTCAGCCTCCTCGGCCCTACTACTAGTTGCTACTTCTAAGATTAAAATCACGAAAAATACTTGAGTATTTAAATATATTATATACGCATATCATCGACTCGCACTTTCTGTATTTTGTGAACCATGATTATTAAGGACAATATTCTTTAAAGGTATTAAGATTGTCTTTATACATATTTTTTTTAATTGAAAATATAAACACTAAATACATCTGTACACCTGTCTGTATCCTTTTTTTTATATCATTTGATTTTTAACAGTAAACTACATTAACATATATTATTAATCAGAGCTAAGCTAAACTTAAATTTAGCTAAGCGAGTTATTTCTTTATATACTTATTTTTACACTATTTATGACTTCTCATTTCTTTTAAATCGAAGCTGATGCAATTATTTTTTCAGTTTCATATTTACATTACATTAAAACCAGACAACATTTTTAAACAATAAAGTGTGTATTTTTTGCGTTTAAATGTTAATCACACACTTAGGATGCTAATAAAGTGTCTAAATATGCTAATAAAGTGTCTGTAATAAAATTCCAATTTTCTCTTGTAATTTAACTATTGTATTAATTTTATTACTTACTTACATACTTATATATATCTCATTATTAATAAACTTGTCGCTTTTTGAAAATCACAAGAAGAACAAATCTTTAAATTTAAAATAATTATTAACTAATATTGACAAAACAAAGTGCGGTGTTTAGCTCCGTCATTCAACACGCAATGTCTCGAAAAAAATTAATAACAAGAAGACAGAAATTTAAAGTAGCTCGGATATTATTTTTGTTCAAGCAATTAAAGTTTATTGTTCTATTTTAAGTTTCATTTTAAAAACACGTACATTGTATGAGTGGAAATCAAATTAAATCATAACTAGATTACACTATTGCGTAATTCCGGTAGCAATCGATGCCAAGGTATATTTGTGGTCTAATAAACAACACGGCGTTGATAACTTTACTGTAATATGGGTCAATTGTGCTTTAGTAACAACGTTTTTGTTTCTAACAGCATTTACTAATACTCGAATACTAGAAAGTTCCATAGTAGAGGCTTCGGCGCACTCGACGCCTGCATTGTCATTCGAGTGACACTCACAAATGTTTGTCACTTAACAAAAAGAGGGCTGAATTATCGACTTCACACTTATTTCTACACTTAGGTCTTGTTGCAACTATTTTCGTGATAAACAAATTTATAATGTAACAAGCATCTACCTTAGGCATGCAAATCGTTATAAGAATCTGTTTCTGAAAATCAAAGTGTGGTATTTAGAATAGGTTTTAGTAAACATGTCAAAACGTTCCATTACGTTTCAAATTTTTTTTTCTTTCTTCAACCAATAGCCAATATTATTAAATATTGACATAAGAAACACCATAAAAAGCTTACGCTCGACAAAAATGAAAATTGTATTAACAAACCTTGTGGCTTGGTTGTTTTCTAATAAAAACCTAATTGATTTGCGGAAGCTTTATCTTTATTATTCAATATAGGCACTAGAGTGGAAAACCAGTGGTCGAGGAACCAAGCCATTGTTTGAAACTTGATCTAAAAATACGAGTACTTATTTTCAATCTATAACGGTGTTAAAGGTTTACGTCTGAATATTTAAACTAACTTTTGTCAAATTAGACATGCTTTCTTATGAAAGTGTGACACAATATAATTTGTAGTAAATATTATGCAGCGAATATATATTTTAAAGGTACTTGATTGATTTGGCTAACTGACTAACGCTTATATTTTCTTATTTATTACAAAACAATTTTGTGTTAATTACATTAATGTCAATTAAACATTAATATCTTAATGTGAACAACGAAAGCGCAAGAAGCGCTCCTTAGTTTGTTGTTTAAAATAACAAAGTAGTGAAAATTCTAGCCGAATAGTCTCACTTTTTACTATGAGGCTACAGACAGAATAGTAAAAAAAGAGTTGTAACGTCAAATTCTTTATTTTTAATCAAGCAGCGGGAAGAAGCTTGTAATGTTTTTATAAGTGTATGATAATGTTGAAATTGTAAATAAATTGAACGTCAATACGTTCGGAGCATAACTTGTTCATTTTCCAATTTTTAATATGCAAATTTTAAAGACTCATTCCATTTCTTTTCACATTATTGTTATAAGACAAAATTTATTTAACTAGTGGTACGATGACGCGTAAATACGCGTTGCCTAAGCAACGTGTATGTCAAACATATGATAGTGTGTGTTATATTAATTTAATTGTGTTAATATATTGTCTCTACATTACTTTAAAAAACATTAGCATTTGGCACTACTTCTCTATATAAATCATAACTGTGGAGAAATTCATACTCCTTCGTCAGCGTAACTTTCGTAAAAATGTTATTTTTTTTAAATCATAATTAATAATGTGTTGTCTTGTACACACACACACATACATGTATATATATATATATATATATATATACGCACTTCAGCAATACAAACTTTTTAAAATTCCGTTCAATAGTGGAGTGTCCTTCTAGTGCGGCGTCTCCAAACTTTCTTGAGCCAGTCACGGCGCGCGTGCTCCGACTGCTTTTTGCTCTTGGGTGCCGGCGCGGGCCTGATATTGAAATAATTGCTTTTTAAACGGCACGCCGTGCAAATGACATTCGAGATGGAGGTCGTTTTTTCCATAAAAGGAAAATTACTGTTTACGAAATATTTGTTTTTATAACAAAATAATCAATTCATTACTGTACTATGTATATAATTATAACAGTGAGTAAATAAGTAATGATTAACTGAATGAATAAGCGTACTAATTTTTTTTTATACACATAATAAATTATCCTAACAGACACTTGCCCTATGCTATCCTAGGAAAGATATTTGTGTATCTATGAACAAAAGGACAATCGATTATATATTTAGATTACCCGCGTCTTGCCTCGAATTACTCAAAGTTAATTACTAGAAGTTTAGATTCCAAATTATGTTTAAAATAAGCATGTCCGGTTGAAGTCATAGAGCTTTTTATTAATTCCTATTTTTCTACACAGATGTCATATGCATACTCCAAACCATAGTCAGTCAAAAAGAAACACGCTTTAAAACACGCACGTTTATTTGTACATACATAAAGTACATTACATATTGAATATACATATTATATATGCTATAGTTCTTTTCCAATAATTCGTCATGACAGTAAAACAATTAGCATTATATCGTCGCCTAAGTTAATGAGAGTCCATCGGTGGCTTGGTGATAAAATTTTGAATTGTTGTGTGAACTTTCACAGCCATCGGCCAACCGAGACTTTATAACTAACGATTCGAAGTAAAACGACAACTTTTTTGTTCTGTTCGATCGCCCACGGCAATGTGAGGCCGCTCTTAATATCGTAAATGTTTTGTGCGCTGGCACGTGCTATCGCCTTATACTCAGATCCAGGGATATTAATATAAATATTTATAACCTAAACTCAAACGTCACGAATAACAATAAAAGGTTTATATTGTAATAAATAATTTAATTCAATTATAAGGTAGGTGTGGATATGTCTAAGTAAATATGGAAATGTCTTTTGTTTAATTGTCATAAGGCAAAAAGGGACTAATGAGTTTTTAAGCTACACTCTTAATAACTGTATTAAGCTAATACTGGCAGTTTATATTTCGTGTACATGTTTTTCTTCAACTTTACATGCAACTAAGATAGGTAGATTCTATCTGTCAATCTATGTAAGTAAATCTGGAAAAGTTGTTTGAATCCACTTCTTACTGTCCGGTTGGCTTGGAAATTTGCACACAAAATCAGATTAGTATCCATCACAATATAAAGAGGGTGAACCTGATGACCTCGCGGGAAGAACAGGATAGCGGGAAAATATTTTAAACGTGTTTTTTTGTCATTTCTAATACGTAGTTTCTTCTCATATATTATATAGGTAACCATCAAAATTATAAATATAAATACATCAAGTCTCTTTATTTTTTAATTGTCTTTCTTAGCAAATAGTTTCATAGTTACAATATGCTATAGCAATAATAAATATTTTTAAAAAACTTGAAGTAGGTATAGGTATCTACCTACTACAAAATATTTCAGGAAACGATAGGTAGTTTCCTGAAATCTTTCGTAGGTGTTTATTTTAAGCAGATACCGTATAAACAGTATTGCACCTGTAAAGGAGGTACCTAATAAACTAAATAAAGCTTAAGCCACTTTACTTGGAGAGATTTGGAACGTCTGTATCTGCGCTTTTTTAGATAATACTTCCTAATCATTTCAATTCATACATATTTGGGTTTACTGTTATTATATAAAGAAATACAATACCCAGTTTTCAAAATATCTCTTAAATTATAATGATAAAATTACAGCTACTATTAAAAACGAAAAATACAACTATTTCGTCAAGTGACATATAACAGTGGCTTTATTAAAATATCTGTATGCATTTTTTTATAATCTTCGTCTCCGTTACACTCTAAGGAGTACTTTAAGAGTTGACTGACCCGTTTATAATTGTTCAATTTGTAAATTTTAAATATTTAAAATGGACAAAAGATGGTTACTTCACGAACGTAAGCACTTTATTATTCGTATTTTTATTAAAATACATTCAATTTTACCTCTGCTTTATGCATTATGAATAAATTGTTGATTGATAACATTAATGAAGGTTTAAAAACTATTCATTTTGAGAGAGAGAATAAGGACACTAGGATTTGAATGAGCGCGTATTTATTTAGGTAGGTGACAAGGCAATCGTTAGGTAGGTACTTATTACCGTAAGAATCTTAAATAAATAAGCTGTTGTGGAATAATATAAATTATTGAAGTAAAATAGTTAAATAGACGACCGTGGCCGTCAGACGCTGTCCGACAGTAATCGCCATTGGTTGTGAGTTCGATTTCCTCTCTGAGGATTGATTTAATTTTTTCCGATGAACAAGACGCAGCGCGGCGTCGAGTTTCGCTACCCAATACGAAATATCTCGAATTTACACGGAAAGAGGCACACAATTATGACTACGGCCATGTGGATGTTAGTTTAATATACGTGCATTTAATATTCTTAAAGCTTATTTCAGATTAATTAAGGCATTATTATGCCAACCTTCCATACACCTTTTAGTAAACATATAAATATTAGAAAGTATTTAGCTTTGTTCAAACACTGATATAGGCTTAACTCATTAGATTTACGGACACCATAGTCTAAGAGTTGAACTTTGTCTGACGGCGATGGTAGCAAGCCTAAATCAAAAGAAATTTCCATGAAAATATATTTCTTCAGCGTTAGACTGAGCGGAACCTTAGATTACGCCATACAGCCCGCAATATACAGTCTCTAAATAGTGAAAAAACAAAACCAAAATAACATATCACATAGTTATTTATGCCTACGGAAAGAGAAATGCAATGAAACATGTTCTAATGTAAGTTCTTTATAGATTTTTGTGAATATAAAGAAATAAAACATATTCTTTCACGTAATACGAAACTTGCTATATAATCATTAAGTGCTAGATGTTCGCAACGTCTGGATTTAACCACGTCGAATTGGCGAAACATCTCCAAGACAAAGATATGGGTATTTGTCACGCGCCGTAAATATTTTGGACAGAGTTTTATGGCCTAAGTTTTATGGAGTTTTCGCACCATTGTCTTCAATGCCATTCGCTATGCCTACCCAGGGCGACGGTATAAGTACATGTACACTTACCGCATTCAAAGAAAAACGCTGGTCCTTTGTTTTAAGCGCTACCTGAACGATGGGGCACATCTTATTTGCAGCGGTACATCTTATTTTATTACAGCTATATTATGTTATTTCTGTGTTAATAATGTTTCTTTTTATGAAATAGAAAACAATAAAATGAAACGAAAATGATTTTAAATTATTTATTAAGTGCAGAATTTTATCTAAATATTTAAAATGTTTATACGTTTTTTAAAAATATATAATACAGATTTTCATTTTTCCTATATAATACAGATTCATAGCGACAGCGTATGGGTGCAAAAGTAATTGATTGTGGGTTCGATCATATACATTTCTTTCGCTTTGGTACAAGAAAAAGGGAGAAAAAGGATAACAAAACAAAAAATTGGAGAACGCAGTGTCTTGACACTACGTTCACTCTGATTACCCTGCTACGCAGGGACATACATGAAGCTGCTTTTATTTAACATAAAGTAAATGGTATTATAAGTTCAATAAATATATATTATAATTCTTTAATTTAAAATTACAGTTTTTATTGTATAGTTGTTACATATCATCAGGATTGCTCTACCTCGTAAAATGCGGGAGCTGCGAAAAGGAATTTTTGGAATGTGGCTGACTGAGCGCGATGAATGGGTGTTTAATATAAATTCATTTAATACTTATACGTTAAATCGAAACTACGTAATATGATGAAACTCGTCGTGTTGGACGAAACGTCCATTCAGTTAAATATAGATGGAAAGATCTAGACTCTAGGAGTCGCTTATTATAGTTAGGTTCTCTCTGTGTAGTCTGCCAAATGTGACAGATATATTAACATGGTAAAAAAATATATATGTCACATTTAACATATAATATATTACAGATATATTAACTGCCAAATGTCATAGTGTGACTTTATTTCTTTTTAATTTATTTATATAACACTACTATTATCAGTGTCTGATTGTAGACAAGATAATTGTGGGTTCGATTCCTACTCGCGGAAAATATTATATTTGAATATATTTTAATTTAATCTATTATATTGCCTGTTGAACAGCGCACCTCTATACTGTGCTTTGATAATTATTTCTTCGAGGTACGGATCGAATACATAACCATCACGATCATCATTACAGCCAGATGCTGATCTACCATGTCACCATAGCCTCAAGCTGCCATATCATAAAATGGAATTTATAAAATATTACATCTAATTAAATATATCGCTAATTATTAATGCATTGTCCATCAAATTAAAACACTGTATTGCACATACAATGCTTCTATAACGACTTAGACGAGCTTCACGGCAAAAGCGAACAATACAAATGTACAAATTTCTAACTGTGACGGTTACGTGGAATGACCAGAATTTCTTAGACAGATTCCCCTGTAATGTTAAAAAAAAACAGATATGTTTAACCGAGTTACTAAGTAATAATCATCTTAGTTTTTCTTAAAATACCTACATAGTTTAATTTTTCCTATATAATACAGATTTTAAATATTGTACTACTTACTTATTAAGTCGGTGATTGCTTCAAATTCAAGTTCAAACCAGGATCAGGTGAACTTAAGGCGGGACGACCGAATATTGACCGCCGCCTTCCGCCCTAATCAGCCAGAGGGCGTTCAGCTTAGGGAAGCCATCGAGTCTCCTGGACCGAGAAGGCGCGCGCAGGGCGATCTGGGCGCTACTATGAACTGGCTGTCAAGGGTGACCCACAACCTTTGACTCCCCGACGTGCCTTGCTGGCTCCCGCCGCCGGAGTCCACGGAAGATTCGCGCTAGTGGCTGTCGAGGAGGAGTACCGTGAGGTTTTAGTGGGTGGATGGCCAAGATTTGCCAGTTCCGAGTTCCACATAACCACGTCCGAGTCCCAAATCGGGCTGGTATCCGTGATGGATTTCCTCACAATAAAATATTTAATAAAAAGAAATAAGAGACGACCGAATATTGTACTAATAGTACAAGAATTTACACTGGTGCTACCATTGCATAGTTGAGTAAAGAAGGTACTTATTTTATTTTACAGGCAAGTCTTATGTATTACCGAAGGTGATGAGATGAGGAAGATAGTGAAATGGAGATAAGGTAAACTGAAAACAAAAAGCTTACAAATTTCTATCCAAGCATTTAATCTTATAATATTATATATCTATTTAAATAATATTATTATTAATTTATCCAATGAATTATCAACATCATGCATTTCTTAAGATAGACCTTTAATATTTTTTATTTAGATAATCTTTAACTGTCGCCGTAAAAATCCATTACATAATTTACCATTTATGAGCCCAAATTTCATCAAATACGGAAGACTCATTGCCCTGATTCGCACTTCATCACTGGCCACTAAGTATTCAGTTAAAAAAGGTTGTTCTGTGCCGGTGCGCAATGTGAGGCGACGTCAAGGCTGCGGTAACCTCGCTGTTTGTGGAGCGTGACGGCGACGTGTCGGCACCCACCACGTGACGTCAACTAGGTGTTGGACTATAGTTTCACAGTACCTAGTTACCTTATATTTACCCTTTTATATTTAGGTATAAAAAAAACATTATTAAAATAAAGAATCTTGTCAAGGAAATTGTGTACCGAGATACTTTATTTCTCTCATTGCTTTCTCGGGCTGAAGGATCCAGTGAATAACATTCCGTTTTTCTGAAAGAGCTATATCTAGTCTGTCAGGACTTGTAGCCATTTTAATAGGTATATCAATTTTGAGGTATAGTTTTTCTAACGTTGAGTCTTGTGGTGAAGTATTTTAATATAATACACTTAATATGATTTGAATATTCATACTAGTACAATATCATAGGGATTTATACTTCGGCAAGAGACGTATTGTGTAATATGTATGTAATTTTTCAGTACGGTACGAAATTAATGTAAGATTGACACGAATTACTAAAATCATACCAATTACCCATATAAATAAGTTCACACTATTAAAAGATTTTTTGAAGAAGTATATACTCGTATATTGTGTGATACAAGTGGAATAGTGGAGTCTCTTGTAAGTAGGTTCTCTCTGTATATATATACCCTGCTATGCAAGAAAGAGCTTGAAGCTGTTTTTAATTTATTTAGTTTTTCCATACATGTTTTTTACGTCATATTAAATAATACGAAATAAAAAGACATAGTAGGTATGTATGTTTAAAAAGGTAAAAAGTCTACCAGTATGCATTTGTGAGTATGCTATGAGAGAGTCTAGAGAGATCTAGTGATAACCGTGTTTATTTTTCAAAGATATCGCATACCAGTTGGCAGAAAACAATGGTATTTAGTTACATAGAAATATGTGATTGTAAATATTGCTTTGAGTGAAACAGCGCTACGCAAAGTCAAAATATGCTATAAGTACTACTTATTTGTCGCACGCAACTTTGTTTGCGTGGAATTTGAGTCTTGACTGTAAAATGTAAAATCTGAAATATTTTTGTCGAGAATGGCATTTAGATATTCAGGAAAAGCACTGAGGTGCTTCTCTAAGAAACGAAAACGCTAAATATCAACTTTCTTCGCACAGTACTTTTAGCTGTACGTTGATTGTTGGTCCCTTTTTTGTTGAGTACTTTACGGAAGCTTACACTTATGATTGTTGTTTTATTTTTTGTAATTACATACAATGACAAAATTAAATAATTTCGTATAAATTCGTTAAAGAGCTCACAAGAAATGATTACAAATGAAATGTCTTCACGCTGTCGCATTTTGTAAGATAATTAAAAGCCAAGAAGCGCGTGTAAAAATCGTTCTAAGTATATCATTACAAAATTAAACGTAAACAGGTATGAAATTAAGCTTATTTTTTGTTCACTGATTGCGCACTCGCCCGTCCCAGAGCACGCCACTGCGTAATGCCGAACCATTACAGACCTACAAATCACCTAAACGTCCGTTTAAAACGCTTTAAAACTATATAATTTTGCACTAAACAGCATGATTTGGGAATTTCATCTCGTTATAAATTTCCACCTTTGTTTTTTATCCCACAATTACGGCGGTTTTGTTCCGACAAAGCGTTTTTTTACACAAATTCGGACGGATGATTGATGGGTGATTATTTTTGGGTTGCCGAAGATGCTTCCGAGTTAAAGTAATATAGCAGTTGTTATAATTATCTATTTTTATATGAATTATTATATTGGTTTCTAAATTAATTAGCTAATAAGCCGTACAATATTGGAGAATCAGTTGCGGTACCTAATAAATTTATGATAATTGGACATTCTTAAAGCTGTCATCATTATTTATGCGATGAGGAAGTAAGAATGTAAAATGTCATAGATTATAAAAGGCAAATCCGATTCCATTTTTCATATCCCTTGTTCATCTAATATACAAACCTTCACCTCTTTACCTACGCAAAATTTTGATTTGCTGGACAATTGTTACATTACCGCGCACCGTAAAATTACCTAGGAAATATTTTAGTGAAACCGAGTCAGCCAACAATGTTAGATGCGCAGAGCTTTGTAACCATTTCGCGATGTTTCTACAACGACCAAGACGAATCCGAATACATGTTTGCTAACCGTTTAACCTGACTCCTCTTGCTTCCACTAACCTACTGAAATAAGAAAATTTGTAACTTTTGAATTTGAACCTTAACATGTAGCAGTTAAAGTTGAAATTTGACTACCCCACGCGTTATATCTCTTTGAAGTAATGATGTGTAGTCAGTATCAACTGTTTATTTACTGCCAGCCTTTTCGATCTCGCGCGTCGTATGTACTATTGTGGATGAACCACTATATATTTTATTTTTAAACGCTGCAAGTTCTAGGGAAGCTTAGATTTTATTATTTCAAAAGCACCATTGACCTGATGTAGCAAAGGATATAACTAGAATACATTAATTTATATTAATTCAATGAAAGTTTGCTGGTTGTTGAGAAAATTTGTTGTGGTCTCAGCAATGAATTCATTGAATACACTTTGTCTTAAACGAGGCCAAAGTAGAGGGTTCCTAAGGTTTTAACAGTATACTATTGTATAAGGTTATCAATATAAGTCAACGTCTTCGTTTTAGATAAGAATGTTTACAAAGTTTGCATATAATCAAATTTGAATACAAGTAATGCAATACAAATATATAGATATAAATTCACCAAATCAATTAAACTGCTCAAAATTTAAATAATCAATTAATGAAATACAATACAAGTTTTAGACGTACATTAAAACTATCCACTTAATTTTTACTGCGTCGTAAACACAACAAAGTATAATTTCATAATTTGTTTTAGACACGAAGACCAGAAGCAACATCGAATTAACACATCATGTATAAGACAGTAGCTATATAATTTTGAGATTTACGTGAGTTTATCGTTATATTACGTAAAAAGTATGAAGGTTTTAGAGAATTTGCCTTATAAGTTATACGAGTCGCATTAAGGCAGTAAGAGCGAGTCCTTCTTAGGTACCGTTATGAGTAACGAGTGCATAATTAATAAAGCTGTGTAAATAAGTTGTACCATTATACCTATATTATGAAATGCACAAGAAATACGTAGAAATGCGTAGTAGTAATTTATCTTAATGTAAAAGTATGTGCTTGTATCTTATACTTCAATATTTATGTTTCTTTTATATATAGGTATACCTAACCAGGTACCTTTCTCGTATATACATATAAATAATATAGGTATTGGATTAGAGTATGGTGAAGTGAGATGTATTATAAAAAATTTTACATGGCTTCAGCCACTTTTCTGAATAAATATTTAAATTCATGTTGCTCGCGATTATCTTGACCTGCCCATAATAAATATATGAAATAAACCTTACACACCATTAATTTAAACAAGTTATGGTTAGTTTCGTAAATCAAAAAGGAATATATTAATATTATAAGAAAACATTTTAATGAAACGTGCACGCTTGGGCGTTATCGAACAGGCGCGGGTTCGAATCCCGTTAAATTTTAATATGTTTTCGCAAAACGATTTTCATATACTATGCTTACGCATAACACTTTAAGAATGTTAAAATGTACCATTGACTCTGCACTCGAGGGCTATTCATAGGTCACATCCTAATTTCAATAGAGTTATCTAAAATGAATTTTCAAATACTAGTAGTAATATACGCGATTAATCCCATTTTAAATTGTCTCATCACAAGTCAGTTCAAAAGTGATAAAGGTGCAGTTAATAAGTGACTGCATACATTTTGGTCAAGTATAAGTTTCATGTTTCCCCCTGCTTAGGTAATTTTGTGTACCGTTGTATCCCACTATCTCAGGACTGTTTAGGGAACTATCCTATTTGAAGATTTTTATGGCCTACCAGGTTACGTGAAGGGTTTTACTACCTTACCTTACATTTAATCATCCATCTAAAGTCAACTCTAGGAATGGCCTGGTTTATACTGTCTTCGCCGTATAATGTCGATGTTATGTGAATATAATGAAATATTTAGCGATTCAATATAAATAACGGGCAGGAAGTATAAGTGTAAAAGACATATTTAAAAAACGTATAAAAATTTGAACGCAGCGGGATTCGAAACCGCACCTCTTGAAAACCGTTCAAAAACTGTTGGAACGCATGGCTTAGCGGTCAGAGCACTTGAATTTTTTATACGTTTTCTAAATATGTCTATTTCAATTTCCTGAGTGTGCGAATAACACTTCAAATAATGTTAAAAAAATAAGTATAAGTGTACTTTTTATTTCTATAAATTTTTCTTCGTTCTTATTTAATACATCTGCATGTCTTATTTTATGTATTGTCAACATTTATTAAAGGCAAGCGACACTCGTGGATTCACCTGCGTAAACTAGCATTTTAGTATTTTCACCCGCCCGCGTTTCCATTTACATTTACATACAAACATTTTAATTAAATTTATAATTTAAATTGTTGTAACTTTTTTATTTATGAATCGACTGACATAAAATTAGCATTAAATGATAAGGGATGTTAAAAAAAATTCAATAGTCTAAACTGCATTACATTTGGCTTAGCCGTTACTGAGATTAGTGGCACAAATTAACAGACAGACGAATAAAATTTAAGAATCCTTATTGTTTTGGGTTCTATTACACTGATAAATGACCCCAATATTTTTTCTCATATATCTTCCATGTACAGAGAGTTTACTCACAGTTACATTTAATTATATGTATACATAAAACACACATGCCAAATTATTTTCCATTAATTGTTTTAAGTTTATTCTTGTAAAATACATAAGTATGGAAGTTATTTGATTATAATATAAAGCTATTGCTTAGTAGGCTCGACATCTCACAATCAAGACACTTGACCGCAGCTACAAACCTCTAAGAATAGATTAGGGCACAAAATATGTATATAATGAGTCTTAAATTTAATCTTGTATTCCTTAGGAAACAACAGTATTACTTTCTACTTGTAAATAGTCTTTTATTTTAAAGAATTTGCTAAATAAATGTTAAGTATTTAATATTCAACCCACGTGAGCTTATGCCGGTTAATAACCTCTGCGATTCGTAGTCTTATGCATAAATAATATTTATTGGTTGACGGTATTGTATGCAATTTACATAACTTTATTGAAACAATAACTCAAATGTATTCAGATACATATATTAATTCATAAATTATTATTGTTACTAGCTGGTAATAAGAAAAAAATAAAATTAATGTCCGTGAAAGTTCAACATATCGAAAACTAAACAAAAATTCTACAGTGAATCAAGATTTAAGATAAGGTAATCCGTGTCGAGTTTATTTGCTTTTAATTATTCAAGTCCGCCCCTGGCTAATGACTCTATCGCGATTCACGGCGCCCCGCGCCTGTTTTTTTAATTTATAACATTTTACTAACAACTTGTTCTTTATGTTTGATTAGTTATCAATGGGTATCTACTTCGTTTTAAATATGATACTTACATTATATAATAACACCTAGGAAAATATCTTATATAGTAACAGATTTCATATATTTATCTTTCATATTCAGAAAACCTAAGTACTTACTAAGTTTGTAACTGTTATACAATTCTTTTTAAAATATTAGTTTATTCATATAAACTAGAGGTCCCGGTTAACGCCTTACGCCCTTAGCAACGTGTGTGTCGTTTTATATAAGCGTATATGTAATATACATAGCTGTGTAAGTAATATTTTCTTATTAATTTAAGATATTTCTAATGGATTATTATAAAATATAATATCTTTCTTCACTTCATCCCGATACAAACTTTAGCTATTTTATACTAAATTTCATACTTCTCCGTGCACACAGTATTCATAAAAACCCACTTCTTAAATAACACAAGTTAATGTTCTTATGATTTTCACGACATAGGACTTAAATAAAGATAAACATTGAACTGTTAACTTAAATAAATCTCATTAAAAATATATATTAAGACGAAAACGGTTTATTATGTAACAAGCTGTCTAAACTAACTAACTAACTAACTCTAACTCTTATTCAAATAAGCGGATATTGCAAATCTTTTCCAGACTTGTTAATGGTGACTCATTATTAAGATTAGTTTCGTTTTGTAATGTTATCAAACCTTTTAGCGTTTCATTACTGGGCTTATTGTGACACGCAATCAATGCATTACGTATGCCACACGATGGACTGTAGATTAAGAAAAATTGTACCAATTTCACTTTTTAATTTTTATGGAGCATAATTGTTCTTTAAATCTTCGATTATTTTTGATTTTTTGACAAATTACTGTTTACATGTTATTTATAGATTATGTTATTAGCTATTTTCACTAGAAACAAAATTTTGTCGATTTACTAAGACAAAGGACATATAAGTGAAATGGTGTAAAAAATGCATTTTTAGCAGAAACAGCTATTCCTCAAGTTTTGTTTTTAAAAGCTTATGTTCTCAGAAGTAAACTATTTAAACTTTGCTTTATATCGTTAGGAATGAAAAAACTGTTCGGAGAATAAATAGCTATAAAGAAACACTTATATTAGCTATATATTTTGTGATAAAAACTTAAAATGTGCCATTTCAATTATGTTTTTTTTTTCAAATATATTGTGCAAACACTCAACGCAATAATTTATATCATTTGTTACTTCAATAGATTTCGTAAATAACTTTTGCTACATTTTGTAGTTGGAACATGATCTAATTCTATCTAAACAGGTAAAATAAAAAAAAACTTTTAAATTTTAGAGTATATAGTCTACTATATAGTCATGTATGGTCTTTTTTTTTCATTTTAAAAAGTTTCTTTTTTTATTATCTGTGATAGCTGTTAACAATTTCATTACAGATAAAAATAAATTTGTTAGACCAGTTTATAAATGATTACCAACTAGTTTAACAAAGCCTCTAAGGCTAGATTTTTTTTTAAATACTCAGCAAAGTGAAATCATTGATGTCAATTAATAAATTAGATAGTATAGTATCATTTTCAGTTCAGTTCTTTAGTTATGACATGGTATTATATTAAAAATATTAATTATGTTGGTTAGAGCTTAAAATATTATCAGTGACTAAAGTTTTCAGCAGAAGCTATTAAGTATGTGAGAGCTTTTATCTAAAAATAAAAGCTTCAAAATTGAAACATGAAAAGTAAAAAAAAAAGTTTATTTTCAATATTCATAACGGACACAAATGCGGTCTTCGAACATACTCGTAGTCTATAACCAAAGTTAGGTAAACAGATAACACAGCTTTACGACTGTGCCGGCTTAATTGTTTTATAATTCTGGCCGAACCCTTTACCGTAATAAAACTTTCCAAACATTTTTATTGCTTTTTTTTCAAACGACTACCGCTCGCTTTCTGTGTTACAGAACCCACGAATAATGTAACCGCAAGCAACCCTGTTGCCTATTGTTCAAACAAAACTTATATTAATATGTGATGAGATGTTATATATATTTCAAATTAATATTTTTCATATCCACTATCCGAATCGTCGGGAGCTATTCAATAAATAACTTAGTGAAGTTCATGCAAAATAAATTTATGCAAATAAGAGTATTTTACATAAATTAATTGATCGCCAATAATTGAAATGTTTGATTATTTATTTTTACCCCGTTTTACTCTAAACGTAAAGTATTTAGCCTTGCTTATGTTGAGGCAAGCAAAGTCGAGGCGAGGCAAAAAATATAAATGGAATTTAGCTTAGACGTTGACCTTCTCGGAATCGTTAGCAGCCGTAACGGTACTGTCGTCCCCCAGGTAGGCTCTGTACGCTGTACACACGAATTTTAGCTTGACCGTTGCATTTTATGGAGAAAATCATCGACTTTTTGCCATATGAAATAAAAATAATATATGAAAATATGACATTTAATACTTTTATCTACGGTTAGGTAAGAAATTCTGTAATACTTGTTTGAACTACATCCACGGTTTAACGTAACTGATTCATAATTCATGGACACTGGTTCTATCTGAACCAAGATCTAGATCTCATGTTTATGTATCACGTCATCTAACGCCACACATAACCCACACGGCACCACCCACTTTTTGCCGGCGTCAACGAATCGCCGTTCCAAACACTTAATGACAAATGAGACTAAATATTGACGACATAAAAACAAAGGGATCGTCGGGGGCGGGCCGGTGTCAATCTCGAGAACAAATACGAAATGTTTGAGTAAGGAATTAGGCGACACTTTTAGTTTGTTTACACTATTTGACTATGTGGGAAATCGGCTTTGAAGAGATCCGCATACAGTGTAAAGTTCCGGCAGAGTAGTAGTCGAATTAATGACAGATAGAAACTTTGGTGTTTTGATAATTTTATGTACTTATAGCAAATTTTTTTAGATGATTTTGTTGGAATTTATTATTGCTACTATAATATCAAAATATTTCGCGGTATATTATTTATATTTTAATTAAGTTACTAATATGGTAATTGTCACATATCTCCAAAAAGATGTAAAAATATGGACATCGATAAAGTTGTCGACGTGCGATTTATATGAAAAGTTTATGTAACTGTTTAGGTACAGATTACATTTTTTTAAATAAGGAACTTTGCCTACACTACTATAAATATATTGTGTTAAAACTAAAACTGTTAATCATATAGTTTTTAGGATTTCTTTTGAACAGTGGAGTTTTAATATGATATTTGAAATAATTCATTTAGTGTTACCGTCATTTACATTTTTCTTCTTAAGACAATTACTAGACGTAACAGGGGACCGCAATAATCACGGCGATGCGATGGTGACCGTGAGAGACAATGGCTTCGCTCGTGGGAACATTCGCCCACCCTTGGGTTCGAGTCCCGGCCGGCACCGTGACGATAGGGTGCGAAATGTGTGACCGACTCCACATCCTGAATGTTTTGTTTATTAATTTATATCATAAAGTAAATAGTCTTTTATAAATTTCTTATATGTGAAGGATAAGTATGTCAAAAGTTATTATTCTATTTACGGAGGACTTTTATGTTTAGGTGCAAGATTTCATATATTAATAAATTTACATATAATTTAGTTATATTTAATTATATAAAATACACTGATTATATATATATATATATATATATATATATATTGTAATATGCTTAATAACAATTAAAACAATAAAGTTAAATTCATTAAAAAATTACTAATAAATTTACAGCATACGCCACTACGCCCCATCGATTATAAGTGAAAGCAGTGTTTAGATTAATACGGCTTAAACACTGGGGCGGGATCGCGGGATCGCTATCCCAGGGGACGAAAAAGTGCCTGAATCTATCAACTATCCCGGGATTTGATTAAATCCAAGCTCACCCCTTACGTGTTGACAGTAATTGATTGAAACGCGACTTTCCTTGCTATTGACTTCCTTGTTTCAATTGTAAATTGTAATCCATTTGAAAATGTATTAGGCATACAATTTTGTGGGAATATATTTGTAAAATTAGAAAATATTAGATTATTTGATTTAAAAGTATTATTTTATTATAATATGTTTTCTTTATAGAAATGAAAAATATATTTTTTAAATAAGTAAATCTATTTATTTACTACTATATTAAATGCAAGAGATATTTAGTAGTAAATCACAGAATATATTAGATATTAACAATAAGTATTAATAAAGATTTTCTTGAAGTTGGTACTTTATTGAGCATCAGTGATGCTACTTCCGATTTAAGTTTATAATTAGATTAACTTTGTTTAAGATGTTATAAAACAAAAAAAATATTTTAAATGTATTGATTGTGCAATTTGCATACCGTCTAAAAGCAAGCAACACCGCTCCTATCATTTTCACGAACTTTACATAAGACAGAAAAAGCTGTGTATTCGATATAAACTGGATTTTATGTGTTGTAACTTGATAAGTATGACGTTCTTTAGTGTCGTATCTTGATTTGACGTATCAAGTCACAGCACATAAAGCCTAGTTTATTTTAAACTAACAGTTTTTTCTGCCTCCTGTAGTTGGTGAAAATGACATAAACGGTGGTGTGTATAAGGGACGATACGTTACGACAGTCTGTTATACTTTTTTATTTTGTATTTGTAATATATTTTCTTTTGAGGTATAAATATTTCTATATGTAATTACTAGAACAATACAATTTCAGTAATTTTTATGTAGGTTGATTTATAATATAACTTTTGTATTATATAGGTATCCTTAGATCTTTCTTGTTAAGGTTATTATGTTTTAATGATATATGTGTCATAAATAATATTTTAAGGACTATATATTATTGTAGCCAAATATTATTATAATGGTTGTTTAAGACAGAAAAAAAATTAGAAAGCTTTTCTTCAATATCTTTATTGGACTAATGTTTGATAAAATTTAATATTTTCAGATTGATTTTATATTCCTTAATGCAGTACTGTTGAAGCTAATAATAATTAATATTTTTTTCAGTAATCATAGATAGAAATAATAGTCAAAGTTATATATAGTATAGTACTATTCTTTTAAACAACGATATAATAGTTTTAATAATTTTTATTAAAAGAAAGCTTTTAACTAAAAATTACGACAGCGAAGCGCGTTGAAATCTTTACTATGAAAATCCTGGACAGGTAGGTACAGGTATTGTAAGTTTATGTAGTTTCATACACATATTAGAAAAAGGGTATAAAATATTTGGGGATCGAGAACAAAACAGCAAATACAGTTTTAACGCGTCGTTTATTGATAACTTCATTTCTTTTCAATATACTTTGTGTCCACTGACTATATAACACTCACTGTACATTTTTGTATTACAATATTTAGTCTTTCGAGGCTTCATAACTTTCGATCCATATAACAAATATTTTGTACAATACACGACGGGCGTACGAGTGTCGTCGTGGCACGTCTTATCGCTATCTACCTACATTACGACTAACTCCCATCATCAATCTAACCTTTAACACTATATGTACATATTGTTCAAAATTTTTTTGGTATTCAAATAACATCAGACACTCCATCATCTTTCACACACCTTCCGCCTAATCTTGCTTACGTCCACACGACACAACTTAAAATATTTTAACTTAAACCATGAAAAAATACAATAATCATAATATAATACAAGTATTCATCAACAACATTTAATTGAACGTTTGGCCGTCGGCAGCGAGCCGGGACTCGCTTACGTCAACAGTTCATAACACTAACAGCGGCGGCGACCGGCCACAGTACATTACAAAACAAATAAAGGACATACCTAGAAGTATGTACGCTGATAACGATCACTGTCCTAAGCGAACGAGTCGCAACAAAGTCACTGAGGGTGCGCGGCGACGGAACCAGCTCATAGCGGCGGGATGTCGATGTCGCACGCGAAAGGCGATTCTCAGATGAGAGGCATCGCGCGCTCTCCGGCGGCCGCATACCGCTGCTCGTCGGGCACGTGGTACATGTTGATGATATGGCTCAGGTCCTGCTGCCCGTACTCGCGCTTCATCACCAGCTGCTCGTGGGGGTGCGTCTGTCCGGGGACGTGTCCGTGCGCGCCAAATTCACGTTTCAGTTGCGAGGGAGGCTCGTGTGATACATACTCGCGTTTCATGCCCGGTGGTCCGGGGGACACGGGCTCCGACTTGGCCGAGGAGCCGCTGGGGGAGTGTGACGCGCAGGAGGCCGGCAACGCGTAGCCGCCCGGCGAGCCCGGGCCCAGCCCGTAGGCGGAGGGCGACGGCGGCTGCGGGAGATATGGGGACCCTTGTCCGCCGCCGTAGTAACCGCCACCATATCCGCCTTGTTGCATTTGTGAGACATCGTAGCGTGGATATCCATACGCTTGCTGTTGGTAAGCGCTAGGGTCGTGCATCATGTAGCCATTAGGCATATAACCATTGGGTGTCATTTGATACACATCTCGCGGCTGTTGCGCTGTAGGTGCGGCCGTTCTCTGAGCATCGCCTGCTCCCAGTAGTGCTCCTCCGCCTAAGGGATATTTTTCTTGCTTTTTCGCGAGGGTCTTCGTTTTCCTCCTCGGTCTATATTTATAATCCGGATGTTCCTTCATGTGAACGGCCCGAAGCCTCTTCGCCTCATCGATGAACGGTCGCTTCTCCGATTCAGAGAGGTCTTTCCACTGAGCACCTAAACGTTTCGATATTTCAGAATTGTGCATTTTAGGATTATCTGAAGCCATCTTTCTTCGCTGCCCTCGCGACCACACCATGAACGCGTTCATGGGGCGTTTCACTCTCTCCGCATTGGAGTTCTTACTGGTATTATTATTGTTGTTATTCTGAGCTTGATGGTGCTGCTGCTGGGGCTGCGTGTGATGCTGCGGCAAGGGCTGGTGTTGATGGTGCTGCAATGGCTGGTGCTGTGACAGCGGCTGTTGTTGCGGCAGCGACATCATGCCACCGAGCGCGCCCAAAGAGCCGTAGCCGTGTTGAAGCGCGTGGTGCGGCGGCACCGTGGCGTGCAGGCTGCCGCCTTTTAAATCCGTCTCCATCGTCAACATGTCGTCTTCCTGCGGCGCGTACAGCTTGCCGATAATTCGTTCACCGTACACAACGAGAGAACTGTCGGTCGCTCACATGGACTCGCGGCGGTGCGCGTCGGGATAACGTCTCGCGGTACCGTACGACGCGAAGGCTACGTGCGTTGTGAGGTGGTCGTCCCGCGTCCGGCGGGCGGCGGCGAATGCGCTCCCCCCCGCGCGGTGGCCCCGGGCCCGCCCGCGCCGCGCGCGCACCAATGGCAGGCGACCGCGGCTCCGCCCCTCCCGCGCGCTCCCACCCGCCGAGCCCTGCATTTTTAATCGCGTGGCGACCGAGGCGAGCGTACGCCTCGCCGCCGCCTCATGCAAATCACAATTTTGTTTGCCGACGGTGGATGCACCTCCTCGACCTTAGTTTATATTGTAAACAACGTACGATATCTTACTCTTTTTAGAATGCTACTTGAAATTTCAATTAAGAAAACCTTCCGTTCGAGCCTACTAGTTTTGTTGAATTATTACTCAAATATCACTTATATTTTGACACTATTGTCATCTATAACGTAATCTCGCATTTTTATGTCTCAATAATTACACTTCTAATGACGTACACTTTCAGTTACTAACACAAAACAGCTGAATCGCACTTAAAAGTTAGCACAGCTGTGAGCTAAGTTCAAGGCCTCACGTATTGAAGCGACTGGCTCCTCGCTAGCGTCTACAATAATTCAGATAGTCATTGATGATCACTTACAATATGCCTTTGTTCCTGACCACAATAGACTTTTCAATTTAAGCATTCATTGACTGCATTATGCGATATATAAACAAAAATATAGTAGGTATGCGACAAGGCCAATTTTACTATTCTTTTTGTCAGCTGTTTGTGACAAAACATAGTATTGAATATAGCGGTAGCAAGTTGCTTTGTAAGAAATAATAGCTTCAAATTTAGTGGTTAGGAGATAAATATAAGTGTTTACATTATTTAAGTAAAAACTTTTTACTTGTTTGGTTGTTTCTTGTCGTAGATAATTAAAAATGCCTACTGGCGTAGGCGCAGAAGCTATTCGTTTCGGGTATCGTAGAAATAAGTACTTCGGTAATTCGAAAATTATTGTTTGACTTTGAGTATTAGATGTCAGTTACTTCGTTAAAACTGTTTAAATAAAGTATTAATATATTAATTTAATGTATAATATTAATATACTGATGAAGCTTTGTTTTAGGTACCTTAAATAATTTAAATGTGAAGAAAGTGAGGACAATTTCTAGCATCCTCTTTTGCGAGTGTCTATACAATAATGATGCAAGTTTTGTATTTTGAAAATTCTAAACTTTAATTATTTAGATAAAATTTAATAATGAACACTTGTTGTATTAATACTAATTTGCTTACAAAGCAAGCGTTATATGCTACATAATAGGATAAATACGTACAATATATCTTTAGGTACATATAAAAGGTAAATTTAATAATAGATAAGTAAGTTTACAACTTTGTTGGATTATAAATTGACTGTACATGCTCAGAAAATGAGATGGGTCCTTTTAGTCCCTATTTTCGAATTATTGTTTTTTTTTATTTAATCTATTAGTGTTTTGTAGCTGCTAGTGTGTTTAGTAAAGGTTATAAAGGTATATATAAAGGTTATAAAGGCATATTCCATGCTTTTTCTCGTGTAATTTGTATATTATATGATTATATTAGAAAAATAAATGAATTTTAATGAAATTTTTTTTTTGCAGTTTTTTGGGTCGTCTTTGGGCAAAGACATCAGTTTCAGATTGTTACACGAATCAGATTTTGGAACGATTTTCACATAGCTAATAGACCTACAGTTTATAATCCAGATTAGCAAGATTCTTTATATTCCGACGAACGATAGATACCTTTTATATCTCTCTCAATTCCATTTTTACGCAGATTAAGTTGTAGGCAAAAGCTTTTTAGGTACTATATTAAAAGACTACCTGCCTAATTAATATACCTAAATTAAATATAAATAAATTATACCTAAGTAAAGAATACAAAATTATAAATTCTTTCATATCAGGCACATACTCCACCAAGTAAATATATAGGTACTACCTATATATGTACTCATAAGTAGGCACTATAGGTCAACGCGTATTGGTTTTATAGTCAATGTATATAATAGCATTATTGTAAATTATTGCATTAAGTTTTGAAAATTACAAATATTTCATAGGTAGGTTTATTACAAATATTTCATAAGAAGGTTCTCGATATAATTATTTTAAGTTATATATAATAAAATGTGTACAGCCATACAGCAATAATTTAGATTCTAATCATAAATTTTCTATTATGCTTATCCAATAATAATGCTTTTGTATTTTTTTTTTATATAAAACAAATTGTCATATTTTATTTCAGAACATTACTCTGTATTAAAATTTAACTAGACAGTATATACTTTTTAAACCATTTCTTCAAAAAAACATGTTTTAAGACTATTTATGACTAATAATGCGATAGTGAATGTAACGGTATTTTTTTAAAACAAAGCCAAGATAAGGCTTTTTTTAAACGAGCATTCGGTTTCTGGGAATCGAATTCTAGCTTGCATTTCGGAATGTTTGAACAAATTTCTTTTGTTAATATAAGCTTTCCATTTATTGGTCTCCATATTTTGTACCGTAATGATTATTTTTGTATAAAAGCTTATTACTGGTATTTACTACTAAGTAATATTTATTGCCTTACATCTGGATAAAATTTAAAAAATGTTAAGTAAACTATACTGTTAATAAAACTAGAGCTTAAAGTAGCCTTTTAAAGCATAATATTGTTTTGACTTTTATATATTTATAATTATGTTAACTGGTCTAGCTGAATATATTCTAGAAACAATGTCTAGAAACAATGTCTAGAAACAATGTGTTTACATTTGAGTGTAAAATGGAAAATAGACCTCAAAACAACCAGGTTCTTTTTTATGTTACGGAATATTAGTTGCGTGGTAACATGAAAATAATTTAAAAATAAAAATGTCTACTCCTGGCCAGGTATATGTAGAGTGGCGATCCTCAAGACCGCGCTTTCTCATTTTTACCAGAGTGGATTAATGAAAATATTATCATTTCACCGAGTGGGAATCGAACCCAATCGAACACAAGAAATCGAATAATCGAATCGAGATATCAAAAAATGTGCAGAACGGAGTGTCTTGATACTATTTTTTCTACAGCTACACTTCTATGCGGGAAAAAGCACGAAGCTATATGTAGAGTAGGGCGCCACTACTTAACACTAGTTTCACTTGCATCCCGATACTGATATAAAATTTAATTCATGTACCTGCTAATAATGCAAGTATGTATTGGTACCTACCAAACTTCATTTCGTTTTATCCGTTCCAATGTAACTTAACATCTTATTGGTTTCCAGTCTAATAGGTAAGTACCTACCTATAATCGTTTTCTTTCATAGATATAAATAACAGAATGTTTTTAATAATTGGGAAAAAATATGCTCAGTTATATATGACAACAAATAACAATTATCGTTATTTAAATTCGGGTTATTAAATTCAAAATATAATTAAAGAAAAGTTTTAGTGTTACATTTTACTGACATCTTTTATATATCTATGTCCCTACCTATGTACCTACCTAGTTACGTAAACTAAAAAAGAAAAATGCAGTTTAGAATTTATACTTATTTATCTAATTTCCGTATTATTAGCTAAGACTCGCGCTTAATAATTGTAAACACCATCTATTAGGTAATAAATGTGGTAATAAAACAAAGTTAGACATTTGAGACTTTTTATTAAAGTGAAACAAAGAATACTTTTACAATTTTAATGTATAAAACACATTAATATAATAATTTATTTAACACATTTAATTAAGTAAATAAACAAACAAATTCAATGTAATTAATAATATATATATTAAACACATTCAATAATTAAGCACATTTAATATTTTCTACAGCATTGAGTTCCAACACTAATAACGCAATGTCTTGATTTCGGGCGGAAAGTGCCTGCCCTGCTATGCGGGAAGCGTGAAGCAGAAGTTCTTAGACATTAAGTTATTATATAACAATATATTCGCATAAACGAAAAACACAAAAATCAAGTAGGTAGGAATATCTCCTTATTACTTAATGTCAACAATAAAGATATGGCATTCCTGACTCCATTACAACTCTACATTGGCATTAAAATTTGTATCATTTCAATTCTCGCGTATTAATCATTCCCATTCAATTTGAGAGCGATGAAGTTACAGTTAAAAATGAAAAATCAACACCTCGGCACAACTGAAAACCACTAGTGACAACGCATCGAGTCATTCAATAATTGCTGGCTAAATAAAAAGCTAGCAAAACACTCGGCGCGTCCTAATTGGTGCGAGGTGTCGCTAATGACAGCGCGCGAGTGTCGCTGCAAATTAATAATTATTACGCCTGGCAACACTGAAACGCGCCGCAATATGGCCGCCGAGCATTGTTGGTAGTCGTCAGTTTCGTTTGCAATTATTAATCTGTTGATTTTATTTTTGTTAATCCTAGAAATGGTGTGGGAAATTAATGAGCAATATTTTAATTTGGATTTTAACGATGAAATGTTTGTAGGTACAATAAATTTATACATTTGCACGACTTCTATCGGTAGATTTTTTTCATAACTTATGATTTACTTTTTCATTATTGTATATATTACGAAAATATATTTTTTTCTGAAGGTTGAACAGTTTTAGTACTCTAATATATAATTTTATATGCGTAGCTTTAATTATATGTAGATATAAAACCATCAACAAAGGCAAATCACATATTCTCTAACATCGCAATTCGTATAATATATTGCACCGTCCATCTCAAGACGGAATCGCAGCGGTGCATGATAATGAAAGGCCAATATTGGGCTCCGAGCTGGACACAAACAAGACCGCACCTAAGAGCTATCATCTAGTGGGGGTGTCTCCCCTTGCATCTTATATAGAATTGAGAATATACTAGAAGTAATCTTATAATTTATACACTTACTTTTAAATTATTGTATCATTTCATTAACGTAACGTGCTTATCTTTAAATTACACATCTTAAATTGCAGTAGGTATACTTTTTAAAATAACACATATATTTTTGGAAATTAACTTTAATCATCAATGAATTCATCTAGTAGCTATATACAATCTTGTTAGAATATCAGTTTAATAAGAAAAACTTGAACGGTGAACATAAGACTAGCTCAAATCTAATCTATCAAAACATCGTTTTATTTCAAAAATCCGAGAGTAAAATCTGCAGCCAAGATATAAATTTTAGAGTATAAAAACGTTTGCAATCTTCATTTTAATACTCTGTCCGTCACACTTGAATAGGCCTACTGCCTACATACATTATCTGTGTCCAGGGTGGAGGGTGGTATAGGTATGGGGGCCTTCCGGTCGCTGTCTCCGACTCATCAGGGCTATCTTGGAAGGCCGCAAATTAAATAGTACCGTGCGACTGTCGTACCTACTATGTGTTATACCGAAAAGGAATTCGGGTAATACTTGGACAATATACTATTAGGACCGGTATTATATGAACACAAATGAGTTGTACTGTTGGATGTACTGCTTAATATATACATTATTGATAATTACATAGGTGTTTTAAATAACTGTTATTTTTTGTATGTAGTTTTTATTAATATTATTTGTTTTGAAATGGTAACAGAAATTAAAAACAATCATAACACACCTATCTCTTTCAGATTTGTCGAGATTCTTGTACACTGCTACAATTGCATTGCTAAATATTCTTATTATTGGAAGTAGTTAGCTGATATTGTTGAAAATGAAATATTATCATACATAGGACAATGAAATCAGTAGAATTACTGTGTACCTAATAATTAATTAAAGTGGACTGTACTTAGATAAGCACAGTCTACTTCAATTATGTTGGCACATGATTTTATACAGAATTTTTATAAGGTTGATTGATATGGCATTTAATTAGGTACATTTAGGTGAAGCATTAATAACTTACAATTTTTTAGTTTTCTTAATAAGAATAACTGAGACATTTTTACATTTTAGATAATTTTGTGTTTTGACTACAATTTTACTATATTCATATAATTAACAATTTTACTCTATATATACATACATATATTTAGATTGCTTTTTAATGTATTTGTATATATTTAAGTTGTAAAAGCTACCATAAACATATTACTTTTATATAACTCAACAATCAAGTACTATCTGCGTACAGCAACGGAGTGCCTCATTAAATTATCAGACAACTACATAGTACTCATATGTCAACGATTAAATAAGCGCTATCGTTATAACAGTATTCGAATATTTACGTAAAATATGAATCAGATGAGTCAGTCATTTCTATGAATACTTAACAGATAACAAAACTTGGTTAGAATTGTAATAGACCTTAAACAATATTTTTGTATATATGCTAACTCATATTATAGTTTCTACAGATTATTAATAAACGTTAAAATGAAAAGTAGCTTTTATATATATATATATATATATATATATATATATATATATATACCTATGTAGATCTATACTTATTATATATTTGCACAGTTGTATATACACATACACAGGTGATACAGTCCAGTCAGCTGACATACAGTCTTCGGAACACACCTCGTGCACATCTCAGTCACTCGCCAGTGCGCGCGCATTGTATAGCGTGCGAAAAACTATGAAACTACAAAATTTCCGCGAAGAAAACACATTTTCCGCGACTAAACGTGCGAGCGTCGCGCTCTCGATGCCCAGACTAAACGCAGGCCGTGAAAAAGTACCGCCACAACGCCGACCGACAATGGAAAGCGGTAAAGATTCATAATAATAACAATGACAACAATATGAGATGCTATAATAAAGAGCCGCGGCATTGTGCTAGCCTCGGCGCTGTTCGAAGGGTCGCGGGGATCGATATTCGGGATTGTCTGCGGATGCCTTGCGTGTGCCTTTGCGGCCTCGCTAGCCTCGCTAGCGGCCGCGGCGCCCCCGGATCGGTCATTCATTGTCAGTACGCCCGCTAATCAGCAATTCACTTACACTCGTAACACCGTACCTTCTCACAATAACATTACCTAACAAAAAGAACGATGAAATTTACGAACAGTATAAGATTTGACATCAACTTTTATTCTGTACCAAAAGATTTTCCATATACTACTAAATCTACAACATTTGAATTTGCATTTTAATAAAGTAAATACTCGAAACGCTATTTTTTGAGCCATACGTTCACTGGCTAACCTATACATGGCGAATTTTATAACTTATGGTGGATCATTATAAAAACAAATAAACACTGGATACCAATAAGACATGTATAAGATTAAATTTCGCCAGAGGTGTGAAGCGGCCAACGGCGGCGCGCTTGATGATATAACGTCGAGTTTAATGTAATAATCCGTCGATCGGCCTTATCATTAGTTCGATCCAACTCACCTCCCGCCGCTTTGCAGATTGACTTGCTGCACTTTCATATTATGGATATTACCATTTTTCTATACTTTTGCCTATATTTTTGGTACAATTTTTTTAAAAGGACTTTTAGGTATTTAGATATTGTATTTATATTTATAATATGAAAAAGTAGTTGGCTTAATATACAAAAATCTGTTTTCTTTTAATATGTAATATACACATACAAAGTAAATTTAAATTTATAAATAAAAATTTTAAATGCCTCTATTTTTTCATATTTTATTAAATACAAATTGTTTATTTCATATAATATAAAATACTATGCAGGCACAGCCAGCCTATGATTTGTAGAAACGGCGCGGGCGCAGAGAGTGCGCCCCGCGGCGCGTCCATCACGCATGCGCTCTGCAATTAAACTTATATTGGGATAATCCAATTATATAACGCACTTTTAATTGTCTTTGATCAACTATCGATCGAAAAAATTGTGTCATTACTATGAAGAATTGGTACAAATGCGACATAAAATATTTAGTTATTTTCAAATAAAATATTAATATGTACAATATAAAGACAAAATTGTTTATGTTAGTAAATAAGTGATAAGCTAATTATATTGAAAATCAACTATAATTATATATAAAATAAATTTTAAATACATCATGATCCAATTGTCTAAGTGAAACAGCAACCAACTTACCACCTTCTGAAAATATTTCGAAATTTGTTAGACATTCTGGGTAGTATAGATAAGAATTCCTTCATATGCATATGCACTATAGAGAAGTGATTTCTTGATTGACCATTAAAGAAATATCGCAACCATCTATCCGTCCAATAGTCTCAATCGGTATTTTACAATTAAGCAACAATGGACTTGACATATAAGTACAAATACGTGAGCAACGTTTTAATGATGAGAACTTCGGAATTCGAAATGTAACCGTTAATTTACGCCGCCATTTTTAATTAAACGCGATGACTAAGTGCAGGGATCCATCACAGTCGGCACTCGAAGCCGATCTATTATTAATTATTATTTTGATCGATCACGCTCCATCTTATTTTATTAAAGTTTTCATGTTAATTTTCGTCTTTTTTGCCTCTGTATCATTAATTGTGCAGATTAAACTCGCGTGTATATTAATGATAGCAAACTAATGGTATGTAGCCATTAATGAGAGCGCATGTGGATATGCAATACAATATGTGGCTAAGTTTCAATTTTGAAGCAGGTAACATTATCTCGCTTTACTGATCAAGCTTAAATTTTCTGTCGGAATTAGAGGTGAGTTTATCCCTGAGCGAGTAATTCGTTCTCGCAGGGAACATTATCCATATGGCTCAACGACTTTTCGCAGAAATCAATAATCCAAAGCTTTTTTAAAGATATTCCTTTAGAAACAAATACGCTTCAATCCCTGTCCTACTTGGGAGTCAAAGAGGCCGCGGATTAGCCAACTATTTTTTGTTTGAACAAAATTTGAAACGTTTTTCGATTAAACGAGAGATTTGGCGCGTTTCGATATTTTCGGAGTTTCGTTGAACAATAGGCTTCCGGGGACTGTTGCTCCCGATGTATTGCGTGAGAGGATAAATCCTGATTAAGTTTTCGAGAATTATTGTACACCGGGTGGATTTAGATTTATCACAGGATTTTGAGAAAGTTGAACCGTTTACGATTAATTTAAATATTGAATAAGTTTCATAAAGTAAACAATAAAGATGTATTATATAATAGGTATCTACCTAATCTTATATATATTTTTACTTTTTAACTAAAATATATGATTTTCAATATTTATTCTTTACGATAGTTTCACTTTTAGAACTATCGTAAATACTATTCTCATAGCGTTTGATAACTAACACCTACGTGAGGTCAGCACATTTCGCGGCGCGATCGCGGTGTGATACCGACGACGTATCGATCGTATCGCGGTGACGGGGCGATATCGTAATTTGAACACTCTATGAACTGTCCAGTTTATGAAGAAAGAAATTACTAGTTTGTATCTTAGATACCTATCATAGATGTAATTATTTACTCTATTTTATTTGTTCAATTTAACTGAAAAACAATCTATGTTGAACCTAAACTATTTCATTATTTCGTACAAATATATTACATATAGGATGAAAGTATAAATAATGTAAACATAAAATTTTATTTTAACTTTCTAAAAATAATAGAAAACGTTGCATTCCCCAAAAATAGGGCTAGGTATTTGAAGGCGAGACTGAAAGTATTTCGGCCCTAAATCACCGCGACAGGTAAGCAAATAGAACAAAACACTATTCTTCTAGGAATCTCCAAAAGTCCTTACCCATAAATCACTGGACTCCTGACAAATGGATGCTACGAGTTTTTTTCTCGCCACTCATTTATTAATATGGCAAGGGAATGTTTCGGAAAACCAATAAAATGTGCCCCGTCATATACCTGTCCACCGGCAGACAGCGTGGCATTGTTCCTTCTCTCGGTTTTTTTTTAAATTTAATACCGCCTGGTTTTGAAATGTTATAGTTAGCTCTATTATTCGTATATTATGTACACCATCTAATCACTTAACCGATTCAATAAGGCTATTAATAGCAATTCTCAACCTATAATGACGGTAATTTGACGGTGTCTGATATAATAATCTCAATGATTATTCCTTGAATAAACTTTGATGGTTTTATATTTCATGGCTGGCATTAATAGAGTTTAAAGCTACAATTACACATACACATTGAAAAAAATATATAACATAATTTTATAAGTAAATATCACCGGTAGATAAACCGTATCTCAAGCAGTGCTATTAAATTATCAACATATCGTAATTTCAATACTTATAGTTTATAATTTAAAAATGATTTTAAATTGTATGTAATTATTAAAAATCCTTGAGCCACCCCGCCGCCATTGAGGTCGCATGAATTTTGCGACTAACCTATTTTTGTGAATGGACGTTTTTTGTCCTGTTGTCGTGTACACGCATACAAAGAGCTCCTTCAAGGTATTTTGTGCGTGTGAAAGAGGATCCATTCTCTCAGTCCTTGGTATGGACCGAAAAATAATTGTCATTTCCTGCGGCGGCCAAAAATCGTTTATTGCAAAAGAATTGTCGCGCAAAGATTCGTGATGTTTGGCCCGATACTTTCGCAACAATTATGTACGATTTGCCAAATTAAAAGAGTTTAAACGAGGTGAAAATATTGTACAAGTCGTTATTAAATTATGACGATTAGCTGGTATGGAAAAAAGTGAATTCATCTTTAACATACATTTTTATATAATTTCTTATCTTAAATCTATCAATTAAAATCTATACAAAACGACCTTGAAACGCTTTTTTTCTCCTTGCGTTCCGATTAGCTTTATAGTGATTTTCCAAGTATGTGTATACACTTAAATAATATTAATAAAAAAACACACATGTCTTATTAGATCCAATGGCTAAACAAAATGTATGTAGGCTTATCCTTGGCTAGGATAATCGAAATAACGAGAACATTATTTTATACGTGTTCCTTTATTGGTGACTTATTTATTATTAATTAAGTAACAATTATTTAATAATTCGCTGGTTTCATTTTCTTGTAACACGTGTACTTAATTATTTCTAAACTATTATCAGCTATATTGGATGGTTGTATATGGAACTTAAGGTTGATATATAAAATGAAGAGTCAATTTCCATACAATGTGAAAACAGCCTAAATCGACACTCACCAGTAATAACCGATGTTCCGTGACAACTATACCGAACGTATTCTGACACGAGTAATCACGGAGGAAATGACAAGTTTTGGGTCACAAGGCAACCGCTAGCATATATACAGATACAAACGCTGTACAGACGTCTATTCGAAACTAAATTTTATGTTCTGAAGCATAGGGCCTACGTGCAATTTTTTCATGAATTTTTATATGTTTGTATTGAGCCAAGACATGGAGGGTAAGTTTCATAGGGTGTGTTACAAACGTGGGAGGTCAACTAATGGCTGCCTGTGACAGGTAACGTGAGACGAGACAAAGTGCATCGCAAGTGACATTCGCGGAGCTCCCTTATAGAGGTTAATAGTATGTATACTGCTATAATTACACACTTCTAAGCAACCTCAGTTGGTACTAAAGTTCTCAAACTTTGACATACAGAACACTCTAGTTTACCAGAGTGAAAGTAATTTAAGCTTGACTTTACTTGAACATTTCGTTGTAGTTTCTTATTATTATTGTTCACAAATATCTTTGGCTTGGGTGTGAAAATGATCTATATTGAAGACGATTTTCAAACCGTAACATTAGGAATGTAAAAAAGTAATTACTTATTTTGTTAATACGGTAAAAAGTTTCAATGTAGTAGCAGCTTTATATTTGAAACTTGATTGGTTGTGGGTTCGATTCCCACTCGCTGAAATGATCATATTTTAATTATTTTCAGTATCTAGTGAATAATACAAAGTGATCGTTGCTCGCCACTTAACCTGCAATGTCTCAAATTCCGATAAAAAGGGAAGAACAGAGTTTTGACTAGGTTATATCTGCCTAATTTTCTATGCGGTTAAAAGTATGAATAGTATGTGATAATATACGTACTTCTCATAACTTTGTTACCTAAAAATATACTTTCTTTCGGTTTTTTATTTTTACATACACAGAACTCCCAATGTGACACTTGGTTGCTCATCCCAGGACACTTGTGTAATCCTTTCATCATGTATATAATACACTTTTAATTCCTTGATACGGCACGACATCTAACGCTTTTGTTGCTCCGAACCTTTTCACCGTCAATTAAGGATTGTCCATTGTCTTCTGAAGGGAGACGACACACTTTTTACCAAGTTTTTTTCGCAGTAAGAAGTCGCTGTTTTGAATAGTAACATGATTTAGTGTGATGTGTTTTGTTGTTTAGACGATTTATGGTAACAAGGGTATCATTTTATATAACAATAGACAGTGCTTGATAGAACTTATGAATTTCAATTTTTATTTCATATGTTATGCTTTTTTAATTATATAATATCTTATCGTGATATTTTAATAGAAAAGTGTTAGTTTGTGTGTGAGTGTTGAGTGGCGTGGAGCTCACCATCGCGCTTTATCTTTTGGAAATAATTTATATATATCTAATCATACCGCCGAGCCGAAATCGAACCTACAACCATCACGTTTATATCCCACTGCGTCGAAATGACCTCATGGAACTAGTTTTTCCTTATCTAGATTCATTTAGGTTGGGCTAAATATTGTTATTGCAATTTAACTATTAGGCTATTAAGTTATTATATGCATTATCATTTAAAATCATATGCTTTACGTTTAAATGAAAACAAACAAAAAAAAAATATTTATATAATCTAATAGCTCTACAGTTCTATAGAAAACGTTATGTCAGATTTATTGAAGTAATTCGATATGCAGGGAGGTTTGACTACCATTTATTACGGAATCTAAATACATTTGTGCTGATTTGGGTGTATTGTTGTTCCATTATAGATGGCGTTAAAAGTTTTGAAATTATTTTTAATATTGACAATTTTGTTAATAGAGTAAAAAATATATATATATTTTTATTAATTGACTTTTTTATCTAGAGCATACATAAAGAGAAATTTTTTTTTACGATAAATCTGTGAACTTATATACTACACGAATGCTCATTTAAGCGTAAATTTGCTAATTTTCTATAAAAGATGGAAAAAATGTAGAAAAGTGCGTGAATAAACAAAGTATTTGTTTTGCGATGAGTTATTAAATCAGTTCTGAATTGTGGACGCTACTAAAGTAGATCTATAAAGTGTACTAAAAATATAAGACCATTCAAGGATTTTCTACTATTTACATTTAAAAAAAAAAACCTAGTTGTTTTTTTTAATATCAATTATTCATCGCTCTGATTATTTGAATGAACTTACGTTTAAAACTTAATCGAGACAAGGATGAATTTATTTTAGATGTAAATGTATTATATTCAATTTTAAGCCCACAATGTATATGCGTAACGTTTTAACATATTCACTTGTCAATATTGAATGCTACTTTTTATTAAATAAAAATATCTGCGTAATCTATTGGAAATTTACTTAAAACCTTATTCATTTCTTCTTATGAATAAATATAATTGTCATAGAACAGGCTTCTTGGCAGAATTTGTTATTTTTGTAGGATCAAAGTGAACGTCAGTGACGTCTCTTCCGGCAAGATGGCGGCGGCGATTGTTTGATCTACGGATAGGGTTGAACAATAACTAGAAAATAAAAGAGGATACAATATAGAATATTTAAAAAGGACAATAACTTTCAGAAATTGTAACTATTTTGAAAACAGCCTAATAATCTCAGCATTCAATTAAATTAAAAGCGGTCTTGCGTAATACAAAGTACTAAAAGACTGGTCAACAACATTAAAGTCTCTTTTGATTTTTTACACATCAAGTAATATACCTACATTCAAAAAGGATGACTTTAAATTGATTTTCATAAGCAAAAAATAATATCTATTGAGGTGACGTTCTATTGAGGTTTATTCAACACTGCATAAGTTACTAGTGAAAACTTATTACAATTTGTCTTGCAGGGCTAAGGAGTCTGAGGAGAATGCCTTTATTTTACAATTATCAATACGTAAAAGGTCAAAATTTTATAGAAATTATAAAAATATTGTATCGAAACAATTTTATACCTTCCAAAGAAAGCTAGATATCTTTAAAAGTTGGAAACCCTATACGCGAGTAATGAAGTATACCACCTCTCCCCGCTTCCTGCTGTCGTGTCGGGGTGTCAAGATACAGTGTTTGCGTTAGATGTACCTTACCTTATTGGAATTAGCGTATTCGGAAATTAATTTCATGTTTAAGCAGATTTTATGAGAACGTCTATTGGAAATTATATTATACATATCGTTTATATAACACATGGTAGAGTTCGATTTAGGTACGTACAATATTTAAGAAACCGACTGTATTTTAATAACATATGATTTTAATTAATTTTTATTGTTATTTAATAAATAATTTAATTTTTGCACATTTTAAAATATTGTTTTTTATTTATTCTCTTTTAACGAACACATTTTTTAAGTCCATCAGATTATTTACCTGTAGTACAATGAGTGATGCTATTCCAATTAACCCTGCATCATCTCCAACAGATGGGTAGGTCCTGTATCTAATATACAGGGGTACGGATCGGATTTAAATTCAATTTCATATCGTTCGTATTGAGTTGTTTAGTATAATCGCGTTACCCAGTTCACTATTAGGGATTACTCGCTTTTTAATAAAGCAGCGGCCGTGGGTGGCGACAGGGGACATTTTTACACAAAGAGGATTACTTGGGCCAAGTTTATCTCCACCTTACAGCTCTGCTCAGCCTTCTAAATACTTACTGAGTGCACAAGTTTTATGAGTATGCGTACTTGTAGACTTGACAAAGTTGTGGATTTTTGTTATAATGTTTTAGGTATTTTATTTAATTTTTTTTAACTCTTTTGAATTTATAAGTCAACTCTTTTGAAGAATAAAATGTTCGATACAAATTTAACTTTAGTTATGGGCTAAGCTATGATCGGTGAATAAAATGAAGCAATTCAAAATTGCACTCAGATTTGTAAGCATAAGTCATTGAACACATTGATAATCATTTATTATTTTATATACGCAGAAACTTAGTAGTTGTTTCTTCTGCCATGGAACTTTGACATTTTAAGGTAAATTTGTTTTAAATAAATAAAAAACACAAGTGTAAAATAATAGTAATCCTAAATAATAACTATAATAAAACCTAAATTAAATATCAAAATTTAAATACTAAGATGTGTATAGAAGGAAATATATTATTCAATCAACTGCGATCAGCACAAGTTGGAGACAACTCTACATATCACAGAAAGCGTATTAGCCTCGATACGACGAAACAAGGAGCAATTGTTGAATTGAATAACGAGGGTGTAACGACACCAACAATGCGAAGACGCAGCCGACGGACGATTATCTAGTTGACGCTGGGAACCATTCCGGGGTGCGCGAATATTGCCGTCTTCCAGGATGACGCTCTCAGCCAGGCACTTATTGCGTGTCCAGTCACAAGGTTCAATGAAATATGCTATGTATGATGACTATTATAGCAATAGATTCTTTAATACTGTATGTCTTGAGTAGTAACTGCATTGCAACATGCAATCGATTGTTTATGTAAATTATATATTATATTTAGTTTAGTAAATAGGCAATTGACCAAGTATTATTATCATAGATATGTTGATATAATATCGGTATGTGAATTTATATCATCATAAATCTAGTGTCAGATTGCTTCATAATTATTCTGTCTTTATATATTTTTTTAACATTTTTTAAAGTGTTATTCGCACACTTGGGAAATTCAAAAAGTCATTTTTAGAAAACGTAAAAAAATTCGAACGCAGCTGGATTTGAACTCGCGCCTCTATAAAACCGTTCAAACGCTCTGACGTCGAAATTCTTATACGCTTATTACAACTTATATTTGTTGTTAGTATCTCTGTAGAGATTTTTACAAATTTCTGCTACCCAAAGATTATTCTACGAACAATCGTTTGGCAAGAGAGAATGCTATTTATTAAATATATATATATTTTTTACATTTTCTAAAGTGTTATTCGCACACTGTTTTTTTTTTACTTTTTACGCATACAAATTTTTTTATATGTTTTCCAAATATGTGTTATTCTGTATATATTTTTGACTGACGGTAATTTTGAGTAGTTTTTTCTTTTATGAGTTTACGACATGTAATTGACAGGAAAGTGTGACTAAGATATTTCGTTGTTATTTTATTTTAAATAACTTTAGTTGATAGGAATTTCCCTCTAATTTGATAAGCATAGATATCTCGCTATTAAACAAATATATACGGGAACATATTAAGACGTTATTAGTATTTTTATATAAATTTAAAATAATGTAAGTCATTAATATAAGCTAAACTTTAAGCAAAAAGTGTTATACTAAAGAGTCAGTCAGAGTAGATACATAACTTAAAATATGTAGTTAAATTTTATTTTTGGAATTAATTTTTTTATATAATAAACTAAAATAAATTTTATAAATATAAACTTATTTTCTGTTTTTACTTCGATTTGTAGATGTACCTACAATAAAGAGCTTTTTTATTATTATTATTATTATTAATAATAATAAAATTTAGTACGATGATGTAAAAAATCAAAAAATATTCTCAGCAACGAATGAAAACGCTAACAATATTTTCAGCTAATGAGGCAGCAGAATTGAGATGAAATGTAAAAAGTATAAATAAGATAAACTGCCGGTGGTCCCATATGAATATCAATTTGTTTGCTCTGCGACAACGTCATTAAATTAGCGTCCAAATTGAATCACAACTGCGACAACCTTGCCGGTGCGACGTCCCGCGAAACTTTTCCTCCTATTAATTTGCAAAACATATCCACTGTCAACATACAATCAAAAGTCAGCTTTCCACCCCCAACTCAAGACTTAACTTACCTCGTTGAAAGCGTAAGTTTGTTCATTATTTTTACATGTCATTGTGCAACTGACACGGGCGTAAGCATTACAAATATGAACTTTAAGCCGGCTTGTTAAGGTTGTTATTTATTTAGATTCGTTGCGAGGGTGTATCTGGTGAAATTATGATGCAGTCTTTATTCGTGAGCCGTCGGGAGCGGTTGCAGTAATCACCGCGTATCTCCATCCAGGGGTGGGCCGTGAATAGAGCCCTAATGAACTGGATTTAGGAGTTTTTGTACCGGCGACTCGTCAGCTCAGAGATGTAGCCGAGCAATTATGATGGACCAAACAAGTTATATATATATATATAAATATATGTATATCCTTTGAATTACTAGAGCAAACTACTATAATATAGCGTGTTGCTTAGTAATTGCATTTGTCTATTCCCAGTAAGCGATCGATACAAAGGTCTACTTAGATTGATGGGCCATTCTCTAAGCCGTATCGGGCTCACCATTATATAGAGACTCGTCCCGTACCTTCCTCCTTGGGACATCCAATCGTTCTTAATCTTCTTAGAGAGATGCGAGCGGAATTATTTGGAATCTAAGCACCTAATATGCTTAGATAATAAAAGGTTTCGCAATTGTTCGGACGTCTTGTCTCCACCTAAATATACCTGTTCTGTACATTTGCTATATTACAACAGTCTACTGAAGGTTTTATATGTATCACCAAAAACTGCTTATATCAATTTAATTCTGAATATATCCTTATTAAGTAGTGATGTTCCTGGTCGTTAGTTTTTATTATATACACACTGATAGTAATATTTCTGATAGTGATATGTCAATCTAATCATATTCATGATAAGTCTATGAAGTAGGTACTATTTTGGTTGTAACTTGCAAATCGTACCGATGTAGGTCACACAACTTTCACCAAACACGTGTCCCGACTTTGAAACTAAGGAATATCATATGAAACAAGCGTTTATATTGCTCAAGTATCTATTCTGTAGTATTTATGTATGTACATAAATATATATGAAACACATGCATGGTTACCTATACAAGTTCACTAACCGGCACTTTATTTAAGAATGCCATATACAAGGCGTCTGCTGCGTGGAATAAACGTCTTTGTAGGGTACAACTTAGGACATTATTTCGAATTTAAGTTTCGGAAACGGCTGTAAAAGATGAGTCTGTTCTTATTTATTTACGGCGGTGCGGCGAGCGAAGTGGAGCGAAGATGATATGAATGATAAATGACCCTCCGAACGCCCCTCCCCTCCGCCTCACTCCCTCCGTTCACACGTGAACACACGCCGTGAGACATTTTCCTCATTCTTGATGCTTGCTAAGTCTCCGTAAATGTCGAGATGTGATAACCGCTGTGTATTATTTATTACGTAAGTATATTTTTAATTACAATTGTAAAATGTACCTACATATGTGTCTTTAATAGTTTTATTATTATAAAACAGTAAAGGGTATGGGTTTTATTTTGTCTTCCTTGTCTCTGTAAAGACTGTAATTGTGCAATATTCTTTTATATTATATAAATAACACTATTATACAGAAAAATAAAATATTAGCATGACAATAAAACAGTCTCTTTATATCTATATTATAAAATCCTTTATAGAATCAACTTATTTATAAGATACGAAACACATACAATTAACTATCAAAGCTACAAATAGAGCTGATTAATCAATAGACACATTCAAGTTACTAATATAAATTCATCCGATCAATCTCAACGTCTAGCCAAAGTCATCGGAGCTAAACGGATTTTTTTCAAGCCAATAGCTGCGCATCAACATGCGTGACGCGCAGCGCGATTGGCCGACTCTTTTTGTTCCATTTTCGAATCCTTTGTTTTTATTGGTTGACACTTAGCTAAGACAAAGGGTCTATGCGGTGTGTGAGTATATTTAATGTTTGTTTGTGTGCGTTAAGGAATACGCTTCCTGCCTGTGTAGAATAAGGTAGGTAAGGCGTGGGTTGCGGGTAGCTGGCACGTGCCCCGGGTCTTGATTTTGATGTAGGTACGGCCCTTGCGTCCTGCCTATATGGAGTGGACTATTTATTTCGTTGATTATATATTGCTTCTTGCTATATCTGTCCTTGTATATAAAGTTGTAGTGTAGAAACATTTGTGATGCTTATTTAAATTGAGTTTCAGATAATATTTCAGGTAAATATTATGTTTATATGTTATCAATTTTGTTTTGATCTCTTGTAAATATTTAATCATAATGCAAAGTATCTATAATCTATGTAATCTAGTGATAAATTAGACTTTCCTTTATTTTTCACTTACCAACACGCAATAAGAGCACTTAGGCGAAAATTAAGTTATGCTTTTATTATTTTACTCTCTTGAATGGAAATCGAACTAAAACGATATAATCGAACCAAAACAATTTTGTAAAATACTTACTTAAATGATTTTCTTATTTAGATCAACAATTTATTATTTGTTATTCCGTTTATTTTATGTAAAGGAATTACTGGTTAGTATAAAGTAAATACTCAAATATAAAATGTTACTAAAATAAAAGATACTAGAGATCTAGACCTAAATAGAGATATAAATAAAGGTTTTAAAAAAAATATTAAGTAAATTCATAATATTTTGATAGTAAATAAATTATGATTTTGCAGTCATCGTACCGGGAGAGAATAATTTAGGTAAATTTAAACAAATATATTTTGGATCAACATGTCACCATGAATAATTCCATAATATATAGTCATAATTATCAAAATCGACGTAAAAAGCTTTTTAAGTCGTCTTCGAAGCTATCAGGCGTAGAATCAAGTCACTGTGACTGAAAATAATTTAAGCTCACCTCCAGACGGGGTGTTATGATTAATGAATGGGATTATTCAATTAAAGACTCAGCAGGTGGCTGGGGGTGGGTGGATTCTTCCCGGCGACTTCAGATCACTACCTAGATAGCTTAGCCGGGTCAGCCGTCATACAGTTCCTGATGATAGGCTTTCATTTTTTTTTCATATTGTCCATTTTTTCTGTTATCATTAATATAAACCAAGTTTATTTTTATATTAGAGTATTTTTACCTACTTATTTTCAACTAAATACATGAATGTGCTGTATATGTCATTTTCCTAAACAGAACTGTATTTCTTGTACTTTATTTAAAGAAATACTTTATTCGCTGGAACTACGCAGTTCACGAAAACTTAATCGTGTAACTTTTTAGAGAGCGCCTTTTCATCGTTTTAAAGTTTTAATTTAGCATAAATGCTACTATAAATGATTTTGTCTGGATCCTCTTATGTGACCGACTTAGTAATAGCAATTGACGCTTCCTCAATTTGCAACCTAACGACATGCAGTCTTCTAGTATACACATATATATACTAATAATGTAGTGCTATCCGTGCCCATTTGTTAGAAGAATTGCTTGCGTTTCATTAAGTCAGTGAATATCTGATAAATTGACGTTAAATACGTCAATATCTATATATATATATTTTTAATATTTTTTAAAGTGTTATTCCCACACTAAGGAAATTGAAAAATACATATTTAGAAAACGTATAAAAATTACGTACGTAAAATAGAAGAACAAATATAAGTTGTAATAAGCGTATAACAATTTCAACGTAGCTGGATTTAGAACGCATGGCTTAGCGGTCAGAGCGCTCAAACGGTTTTCAAGTGGCGCGGGTTCAAATCCCGCTGCGTTCAAATTTTTATACGTTTTCTAAATATGTATATTTAATCTATATAATTATTAAATTATTAGTTTAATAAATGAACCAAAAGGATGTTCCAAATATGTCACAAAGTTGCATGCAAGAGTAAGTTTAATGACGTGGCCAACAGCAACCCAGATATACGCCGCCAGAAGTGCTTAGCAGTGAATGTGGAATGGCCCTCGAGACGTTCAAGTGACAGCGAGCACCATCCAACCATCTCGACATGTCAATGTCGCCACTGGACGATACTTCCGAACGGTACATTTAGGTTATCTAAGGGATCTAGTTCAGGTGTCATGGTGGAAATTGTTTAGAATGTTATTTACATTTCTATCACAGTCATACATATACATATTACCCAAAATACCTATTAAAGTAATATTTTACATATCTCAAAGGAAAGTAGATTAAATTCTATTTTTATTTTTTTTGTATTTAAATATATTGCAAAGCCCATATTTGTTCATTATAATTACATAAATAATAAACGCAATTTATGATATTTTTGTGGTTTGATCAAGCCGTGATGCACTGTGATGTCGTATAAAGTTGGAACCATGTGCAATATAGCACACAATGATTCAGGGTTCGATTCCCAATTGATATTGTATAGATTTTTTATATAGGTACATAGATTTTTCTTCGACTTACGTAATAAACAGTTAGGTAACATTAATTTATCTACATATATTTTATAGTGATGCTGATATAAAAATAAAAACTTTTTTTTTAAGTTAGAATGAACGTTTCATTTTTATTAAAACGCCTATTACAACTTACTTTCAGTCAGTGATTACCAGATTTTCGGATGTGGATTCAAATTCTACTAATAAGAATACTGATTTATGTTTATTATATAGAAGTTTTCGTAGTTATTTTTTAATATTTTCAACATTAAAATACAAGCAAACACAAATAGCCTTTAAGGGTTACCGCTTACATTGTGAAATGTAATATAGGAATACATAGGTATATATGTATAGGTCGAATGGGGAGATTGTGTTGGTAATTAATGATTTTCGTACAAAGTGTTCGTACCGCTATTTACTTTATCAAAGCTTAGTTTACTATCGTAATTAATTTAACTAAAATACTCCTAAAGTACAATAGAGCAAATGTTAAAAATAATAATTTACAAAACTATAATATATATCGCTTATTTCGATATCCCTTTTCAATATATATAAAATATAAAGGAATTTGCTCAATTTAAATAAATTAATAAATTTTATTAAAACGTGACACTAAATGTTTTGATAAATTACTGTAGCAAAGGTACGTTTAGAAGCAAAATTGGCATTTTTTTCTAACAAAACGTCCATTAAACGCGAACTCAACCCCATCCCATCCGGGATCATAATAAATGGCGCAATAATGGCACAATATAATATTAACACAAAGTTAAACGCGTTTTTATTTTCCCGCCAAACTTCAACATCGCTTCGGTGAACATGGTGCCCGACGCCATTTCGTCTCTAACGCGCGTTCTCAAAAATGGGTCCCTGAATGAAATATTGTAAATATTTATCAAATTCGTGTTGTGACAGGAAAAGAGGAAAGCTTTATTATATTGTTTGTTTTAATAATACAATAAAAAATATTTTTTTTAACATTTTCTACTTATTAATTGCACTTTAATATGTCTATACCAAACAAATGGATGGTCAAGACACTCTGTTCTCCACTTTTCATTTCTCCGCTCTAGTGAACAAGAAAAAGCGAGGCGTTGAGCTTAACAAGCAACATCTCGAATTTGAGCCAAAAGTGGAGAAAATGTAGTCAAAACTTTAAAATTTACGTACCTAATTATAGATTATTTTCTTTTTTTATTTAACGGTTAATTGTATGGAAATGGTTTAATAAGATGTTTCTCGTAAGATATGGCTATTTGAATGTCTATATACCGTTTAACTAACGCAAATTAACATATATTTTAAGTAAAATATACCTACATCGTGGATATGATGAACGTGGTCCTATATAAGTAACCAATACTCTACTGAGTATTATATAATTAAAATAAAAAAAATCGATACCAATATATTATCATATGAATATACTATCGTATAGATAGTTTTATCGATTCAGCATAAATTATTAATTGTTTATTTTTCCAACAGTTCTGTCAACATTATTTTAACATAAAGACTTTGAACTTAAATATATATACAATAGTGGTGTGCACATCTAACTCTAAATCTGCGCCTGGCTCTCTCAAAGTCGATATATTAGCCTTTTTTCCAAGTGTCCGTAAAATGCTGGCCATCAACTAATCGTCGGAAATTGTAGCCATTATCGACGCTCGTTGCAACTAAAATTTGTTATTGTTCGACTAAAAGTAGCCATTTAGTCGTGATTGTTGGCCTGCCGAGTCTCCGTTAGGTAATGTTAAGTATTGAACACTGAAAATGTACTGTACTTACTAACAGCTTCTGGAAGAAACTTAGCTTTACTACCTGACTTTATTTACTTTCTAAAAATTTTCTATTTGAGTAGAAACCAAATATACTGTCATAGTTTTTATCACATCAAAGAAATTCCTTTACCGATGAATAATAAAACCCTTATAACGCATTACAAAAAGTAATCAGCACTGAGAAGAAACTTAAAAATACCTTACAGTTGACATTACCCTCCGTCCTCAGAGCCCTCAGTTCCGGTTATCGCAACACAAAGAGGACCGCTTCCCCCCTCCACCCCCTGCAGGAACAGGAAACACTACCCTTCTATCGCAAGGTCTACGCGTCTCGGGAATTTTAGAAACATTTTTGGGCTTAATGACAAATTGTTACGCAAACTTTACATTACGAATATAGATAGATACCTACTGCTATTGTTTAAGTTGTATACAAGTTAAATATTCTTTGAGTTAGCTTTCTGATGTTAACTTATGAGTTAAGGGGGATCTCGTAATAGGAATTGTTTCAAAATTATAAATAAGGATTCACTTATTTATATTTTTTCTAACCACCATTATAGTAGTCATATTGAAAACAGACTATAATATGAAAATTATGAGACACTGTTTTTGCATAAACTTGCTTGTTAAAAAAGTAAAAGAACAGTAAGGGTGACCCCGTAAATACTACTGATGCCTCCAAATGCAATACACACGATACACGCGATCAATTCATTAACTACGAATTGTTCAAGCTCTCTAGAAGTATTAGAGTTTATTTAAAAAAAAAAGAGAATTGGCTTAAATGTCTATTCATTTTACCTTTATTCATACGGAGTATGTAGTACAAGACCTTACATTCCACGAGTAAGATGTTGATCATACTGTACTGTACTGTACTTACTAATTTTTACGATATTTTAATATTTTTAAAGTGTAATTCACACACACTTTGATATGAAAAAAATTTTTAGTGTTATCGTTTAATATTTGAACGTAACGGGATTCGCACCTCTTGGACACATTTTACATCCCGCTACGTCAAAATTCTGATTACAGTACTTGTTTTTGCTACCCAAAGATTATTTCTACCAACAATCGTTTGGCAAGAGAGAATGCTATATAATATTTTAACATTTTTATTTAAGCATTTTATACATAAAACAAAACGGATGTAGAACGTACCGCTTAGCGTTCAGAGCGCTTGGAAGATTTCCACGAGGTGCGGGTTCGATTCCCGTTATGTTAATTTTTTTAAAAAAAATAAAACGTTTTAATACTTTTAAGTTACGATGAAGTTTGCTCAGTATATAGGTGGCATATAATGTCACCATAAAAATTTGTTTTTAAAAATATTTATTATTTTTAAATTTTCAAAGAGTTTAAAGTGCCATAAATATTGAACACACAGAGAATATTTGCTAATCTTTAAAAACTATTACTTATTTTAAAAAAATATATAAATTGTTATCGATGATATGAATATAAAAATAAACTTAGCAGTAGTTTTCTTTATAAACTGAATCGCATTGCCCCCATATAGTGGTCCGGAAGCTTGTACTTTGGCGACACGACTTGCCCATTTATCCCGCTGCCGCTGAAGGGTTAAAAGGTACTCGAGCGTATACGACGAAGTGTTTTAAAATTGAAAAATTTCATTTATTGTAGGTATGTTAGTGAAATTAAATGTAGAAAAATATAGGAAAATTTAAGTTCATAATGTTGAATAGTTTTTAATTTTTTTATAATTTATTCATATAATTATATAGATTATTTATAATACACCAGTATTGAACTAACTAATATTAAGTGTATTTCCATAGCGCGTTAACGGCGAACTTCTTTACGATTGTTACAAGTTTTGCCGTTAGCTTCTCCCATACTTTTTTATTTTTTAAATTTATATAGTCGCGAAAGTTTGAGAAACATTTTGTTGAAGATATTTTAGTAAATAATTTGAGGCTTGCAATTCCAAATAACAAACTCTATAAATTTCGACAGATTTTCATCGCATAGGTACCTATCACTTTTAAAACAAATCTGTAAAGTGATCATATACGCAACAGCTCATATTATAGTCGGTGAAAGCTTCCTTTTCTATAAAAGAATTGAATTAATATGAATAAATTAAAAAAATGGCATTTAAAAGTATTCATATTGTGTCCTTAAACTAAACACACACACAGGTATACAATAAAATTATTAACGGAAATGGTTTTCCATTCCAATCTTTATTACAAGATTTTGTCTACAAATGGGCGGTAAGTGACGAAGGTACTGACTAAAATTAAGAAGTTCCTTGTCTATATTGAACTACATGTTCTAGAAAAATTATATATTATATGGTAGAGCTTAATGGTTCTAGTAGAGTCCAGATTTAATTTTGTAAGGCAGGCATATTACAGGGAGCGTTCATCTATCACCTGCTTATAAAAGGGTGGAGCTGGGTTGACGGCGATTGAAGCCTTTCTTATTTATTTCAGTGCCCTCCCGGCGCCAGAGCGACCTTTAGGGGAGTACCGTACGATGACCGATAGGGTCGAAACTTGGCTTTTCATTGACATTATTTGTTATTTTCGACCAAGTCAGGTTGGCTTCGAAAATATTTTCTTCCAGGGTTAATGTGTAACATGTAATAAATTATAGATGATGATGGATTTTGGATGAAATATTGTTCACTACACTAATTTTGCTACAAAATATTCATATAGAAATAAATTTAGCATACCATATAAAATATGAAACGATTTTTAGTAGGCCAGTGTACTTTAAAGAACTATTTATTGTTGGTTGGATTTAAAGAGAAACGGAATATATCTGTAACGGAAATATATTTTGGCAGAAGCTTGTCATTTGTCATATAAAATTAATACTATGTAAGAAAGTAATTGTTTTTAATATGTCTAGGATAGAAACGGACGTGCACGAACGGTCCAGCGCTATAACCGTATATCTTGTCTTTGTGTGCGGTATTTATGGGGATCCTTATTTTTATTTTAATGCTGATGCCACCGGTGCCGCCCAGTCTGACTCACGGTTAATCTTTGGTCACTGTGTCCTCCTTGCTGAAAATTTCAGTTATACTAATATCAATAACACTTAAGAAATAAATAAGTATATATATATATATATATATATATATAATCATGATTTGGAAAAAAAAAACAGTTAAAAGAGTCAATACTTAAATCCTATATTTAACTATTAAAGAAAGGAAATATTTCTTTTTTTAATCTGACAAAGACGTTGTGTTTGACAAAATGGAGCACGAAGGAGGCTAACACAGATCTGAAAGTATGATAATGAAAAGCGACGAATTAGTACTTAGAGCTAAGACGAGACTGGTTGAAGTATTTATTTAGCGCGATTTTATAACTCCAAAGAATCTTTGTGTAATTTTATAAGGCAGCTAGGGTTGTACCCCTACCTCAAACAATATTTCACGGCTATAAGTTTCCGATACATGAATTTTATTAACTTTCGCACCCCTGCGCTGCCTGACGGATGGAGTGTTAGTGTTTGTTTTACGCGCCATCAACGTGCCACCAACAGAAATTGTTGGGGTTACCGACTCACTAATAAACTGATTTTGGCATAATTTGATTATGAGCGTGGGCTTGACAACTTTTAATACACGCAAATAGAGGGTCATTAAGCTTTAATTATAATTAAAATGTTCATTAATCTATCATGTATACAGTTGTAGTTACAGTTTGACACTTTCAAATCTACATAGAATTTACAATATTATTTGTACAATACAATAGAGTGGCTATCTACTAATGGAATGATATCACAAGTGAAATGCCTGTATGTTTTCACAAAATCATATTAAGCTAAATCGTTCGGATAAAAACCTCGTGACGCAAACCAGTGAAGGGTGACTGGATGATTTCTAACTTCGTCTTCGATTTGAGAGAAATTGGCTAAAAAAATTCTTTAGCAAAATAAAATCGAAGAGCAACTTCCGAAAGTTATCGAAGTTCCCAACAATCCATTACACTGAGTTTCGTAAAAAATTGACTCGGAACTTATTATTTTGAGTGAAAACATCTTGGAGTTTCGTCGCCTCGAGCGAGTTCGCCTTCGACACCGACTTTACCCTCCAAATAATTCGTCAACGTTTCCGTTGTCCATTTGCTATTACAAAAATGATTATGAATATTACTTGTAAAATGTTTAGGATTAATTACGTATACATTGATTCCGTTGCGTGGTAGCATCTGAATCTATATGTTGACTGCTGGTGGGTTCGATTCCCTCTCGACGGATATTTATACGCTCTGATGATTATACAAAGCGCGGCGTTGAGTTCCGCCTCGCAAGTCGAAATGTCTCAGATTTGGACAGAAAGTGGTGAACGAAGCATCTTGACAGTAGGTTCTCTTCAGCTACTCTTTTATGAGGGAAAAAGCGTGAAGCTGGATTTGTAATATGACAACTAAGTATATGAAATATGTTGTTCTTATTTATCTAAGAAATTTATGGCAAGTAACTCTGCGTTTTTCTTTTCACCCAATTCAGACAATTTTCTTTATGGTTTCGCAACGTACGACCGTGGAATTATCTAAATTATTATTTTGACAAACAGAGTTTGAACATGTTATCACCGTCTTTAGTCAGATATATGCCAATTGGGCAACGATAACATTACATTTTTTTTTAAATCTTGAATATTTGACTCTTCTAATGTTTAACATAAAGAATAATCGAAATACATTACTAAAGAATACAAAACGGTATACAGATCAATATAACCATCAATGCATGTACGTACATATGTATGTATGCGCCGTAACTGTAACTCCTAGAACATTACAGTACCGTTACAGCTATTAGGGTACCTAAGCGAAACGTTAAGCTAACAAACTTTACGGACACTAAAATCAGCACTTTTAGCTACGAACACTAAACAGCAAACAAAAGTGGTGGCGGCGGCGAGCGGCGTCCGGTCCCGCCACAAAGGCTTTGTAGCCGGCACACTGACACGCTTTTTGCGTCGCCGCTGCTGCTATCTTCGATGACGTGCCAGTAGATCGATAAGAGCCTCCCACTCGACGAGAATATTCTATTGTATCACTGACATTACGCCGTCTGAGATGTGGAAAATCGTAGCCCTAATACGAGCGGCGCGTGATGGCGTATTGCGGCACGTCCGTCGCGTGACGCTGAGTGACGTAGCGTGACAACCTGAGAATTATTGTTTTTCATTAATTCACGATTTCAATATTTGACACGTTATTAATGAACCAACTTGATTGTAATGTTTATTTATGTTTGTTTCTTCCCCTTTACAAGTGCTTTAAGTTTTGTTGATTCGTTTAGGTCATACTGCCAATTGAAAATCTTTAATATAATAATATAATGGATTATAGTTTATTTTTATTATATAACAATTATATATTTTATATAACAATATAGCTAATTTATATAACAATTAGTAACTATGAAAGACGATATTTAGAAAAAAAAAAAGAAAAGTTTCTCAAGTATCATTAAGTTAGTGGCTGTAACGCAATTCTCTGAATTAAAACAGCTCTAAGCTTAAAGCGACCAACCTATAAGGAAGTATGAGACACTTAATATTTTCCACATATTGTCCATCTCAATCTGGCCATGTCGAGAGCAAACTTAAGTGAGTACGTGCCGCACATATTTATGCGTTCTCGATGGGACAATTAACATAAATTAGTCGTAAGTCGCGCGTGAAAAACGTGAGTCACATGTCATCTATATGCACGGGAATATTCCACTACTTAAGGCAGCATCTCAAATAATACATCACTTATAAATGATGGCAGTATTTATAATATACGCGTTACAAGTAACGGTATTTTCTCATAATATAGGTATATACAATTATTTTCTAATAATATAGGTAACATATATAGTTTGGAGGTCATTTTCAATTACTGCGTATCCTGACTTATAATTTACAAATAATTAAACTTAAGAACAATTCTGGTTCAAGTTCAAGATGACCTGCAAAGTATAATTATTAATTATTTTAATTAAATTATACGATAAAGTTTAGTATGAAATGGTTAAAGAAATACTATACGTCTGGAATCATTTCTTAAAATAACAAAAAAAGCTAAGCAAGTATGTATATATTTTGACTGTAACACAATTTCAACACAGCCCAATGAGTTCATATAATTTTAGAAAATAATGAAAAATCATAAAAGTCTGACATTTATAAAAACCAATGTTATGAAAACTGTGGTCTATAAAAAATTAACTCCAATTAAAATGCATATACAAACAAGCGAATGATATTGTTAGTATTGAACTACAATAGAGTAAAGCACTCGTTAACAATTGAATCTTTTGCATTAAATATAAAGGTTATAATGCACAAGTATACCCTTGTACTTTCAAGCTTCATTGTAATAAGCCGCCTAGTATCCGTAGCAATATTGCAAGTTGAGATCTCCTATAAGACCTCTCGGAGAGATTTATCAGCCAATAACAGCAAACATATTTCTTATAACAACCATCTTGAGACGATTGTTTGATATAAACGGTAAATTCTTATATACCATTGTTCTTTGAATATATATTTATTTATTGTTTTTTTTTCAATTCAGACAAAGAAAATATGATATCTTCAAGTTAATGAAATCGTTATATGTATATTCCCGACCTGGTAAGCTTTAAATAGTAGAGCCGCTAACGATAACGGCTCTACTATTTAAAGGGCTGTGCCACTCACGAACTAGTACAAGTGCTTCGTATACAAATCAAGGCAAACTATATCTTTCATTGATTACATTCTCGAGGGCCTCGCAGTTGAAAGGGTTCGCTTAAATTATCAAACAGAAGCCACTTGAAAACTGCAATGACACATGTTACATTTCGGTCGAGTTATTACAAGGGTTCGACGACAAGTCGACCGATCGCTCCACATTGCCGCAAAACTCGTAATGTCATAGTTGTTTAACTTTTGCATATTAGCTCTGAGCTCTCCACGCTATATTTGCAGAATCAAATAGAAAGCTCTCGAACAATAATACAATAACTAGACTTTGAAATAAATAAAATTACATAACTCATTTCATATCGACGTCATACGCTGTGGCCACGCAAACTCTCCAGGACGCACGCAAAACGAACATTTTTTCTGAACGGAACGCCCTCTCGACGTAAAACTCTATAAAAACGTCGAAAAAAATAACAGTAACATAGCGTATAATGACAGCTGGTCCACTTGAGAACAAAAGGGGAGAGCTGAGTCTCGTCGAGAAAAAAATATACGAAGAGTAAAAACAACTGCGCTTACGTGCACTCGCGGACCGGCGACGATTGTCCGCTAATAAATTTGCAATCGCGTTCGATCCGTACTCACGGCGGCTCCTATACTCGGCTTTCGGCGGAGAGGACACCGACGGTACTTTACTGCATAGCGATACACACGGGTACCTACGTACCGCCCTCGACCTGAAATTAGGTAGCAGTGCTGAGAAAACTCGTTACGAATATTGCTATATACGTCTCGGGGAGAATAGCGCCGCATTCGAGTTTAAAATGCGAATAATAATCGCACCATTCATAAAAATCCCGTGCGCGGAATGCAAGGAGAGGCCGTGTTTTACACGTTATAATTTTGCGCCGAAAGCAGGCCTAGGAGTAGAGGCAGGCAGGCGGGCGGTTGTTTTGTGCCGAGTGTAGGCTCGGTTCAAATGCCGCGCACGGACCATTAGTTGATGAGCGCACGTGTACACGCCCTATGCCAGACGCTAAGCTTACGCCGGGAAATAGCAACAATTTTCAGCTAGAATATGAAAATGTTTTGTAGCTTTAGCTAAAAAATTTGTTTACTAAAAGCATTTTTGCACACAATAAATTTTAATGTTACATTTGGGCTACGAGACTTTCGTCGCATTAAATCATAATTTACAATTAGTTATATTACATATTAGTTTATACATTTCTTCTCAATTTATTGCAAAATAGCTTACACATAGTAGGGTTCACTCACTCATATAATATATAGGAGATAAAATACCTAATTAATATATTATTATATTAAGTGAACCCAGCAAGGGTACAGGATACCCCAATATGATTATATTAAAAAAAATATTTCCCCGCTCTAGTAACATAAAAGTGTAACGCGGCGTTCAGTTTCGTAATCTACGCAATATCTCAAGGAGGGAAGGGAGAGGAAGACGAAGGAGGGGAGAGAAAGAGGAAGGAGGGGAGGGAAAACAATAGTATCTTGACCCTAATCTAGCTGAAAAATGAATAATAAGTATATTAGATATTATTTTACAAAACGCATAGTTTTATTTAATCTCACAAATCTGATCAATTTAATGTTTATCTGAATTGATGCCCGCTTTGAACTTTATGGCTTCATCTAGATACGGGACGAGGAGATTTATTCTGATCTCAATCGATATATTGCTGTTGCTGAAAAACATTTAAATTTTAAAACATCTTTTACATTTTAAAATTCGTCAGGTCAGGTCAGGTGTTTGTATTTAGTATTAATAAAAGTGATACGTTACTTAATTTATAGTATTTAATCACTTTTGGTGTTATATACACCTTTTCTAATAGAAGAAGATTTAAATTTGAACGTAGCGGGATTCGAACCAGCACCGCTTGGAAACCGTTCAACGTCAATTTATAGCATAGTATTAGATAATTAAAAATAGGTTTTAAACGCAAAGAAATATGTACATACCTACATGTTTGTATGGAGTGATACTAAATCGGTCCAAAACGATATGTGTTTTATATGAATTAATTCCTCGCCTGACGGAGTCCGAAAGCGGTTTACTCATGGGCCAGATGGCGCGCGGACAGATCAATTTGATGATTACAAAAAAAAACTTTGTTTGATGTCGTTCAGCGTCTTCTTTGCGCACTATTTTAGTTCTCAATAAGGATAAATGAATTCAAATTTTAGGTAAAGGTTTCGTTCGCATAACTTCTTACTAGCTAAATGTGAAATCTTTATAATAATGAAAATTGCTTTCAATTGAATGTTTTATGAGAAAATTAAAGTTCGTTGTGATTAGGTTGTTTAGTTTACTTCCTATAAATAAAAAAAAAATAGGCAATCTTTCACATAATTGGTAACTACGACCCTTTTATTCATTCATTCATTTATTCAGCTTCCGCTGTATCCCGCATAAACGTATCTAGGCGTCGCAGGTCAGAGAGTATCTAGTGTCATGACACTCCGTTTCCCGCTCTCCACCAGTATTGGAGTCATTGCGTGCTGATTGGCGGAACTGAACGCTGCGATTTGCCTTAAGTACCAGTGCGGAAAAAATTTAAATATGATCCCCCGTATGGGTATCGGGAAACCCAGAACGAATGGCGTCTCCAGTCAGACGTTGCGTACAACTGAGCTACGATGGTCTCGATAATATCCTGTGGAGATTCCATTTGACACAATTATCAGTATATTTGAAGTAAATAAATTTTATAACCAGATTGCTATTAAGTTACAATTATTAGTTTAAAATAGATGTTTGTTTATGCAAATCCACCAAAAACCAATGTCTGGTAAGGGTGAAGGCATATTTTTTCACTCGATATAGATGGAGGGGTAGATATAACTTACAGTGAACGTGTTTAATAAGGGCTTGGTTCTATCTCTAAAGCTTTTGTTTACTTTTACACATACACACACACATATATATATAAATATAATATTAGATAATGAAAATTTAAAAACATAAATAACTATAATGTAAAGTTACTTTGACACGTTCATAATTTGTTTTTATTTGGCTTTTAATTTATTTATCAGAGCTGTGTTTAAAAAAGAAAAATAATATTTATCTTTTGATATACTTAGTTAAGATCTTATATCTGAATATAATACAGTTTTATGCTTAAATAACCCAATTACCAAAGAATAGATTACAAATATGGAGGAAAAAAAATTACAAATATGAGTGTTTTAAAATTTGTATGTGTCAGTGCGGATATAGTTGCATATTTTTTTATAAAGCAAGTAAATTAATTGAATAAAGCTTATAATTTAATACGCAAAATCAATATTTGACTCGGTTGTCTGATTACAAGGGCAATGACAGCCATCATTTTTCTATTCGCCCGATGCATGCTGATTTAGGGGTAGATAATGTCAGCGGTGAGCGACGTGTTTAATAAGTCTTTATCTCCGTGTTTTTACATCTAATCATTTTTTTCTAAATAAACGTAAAAACTACCTTGAATTAACGTAATAATAAATTAGTAATGCCGGTAAGTTCCATAGTAAGTACTGAACGCACTTCGCTGTGATTGTTTTTAAATTCTATTCGAAATTTTGTTATAAGGCTAATCGAATTAAAAAAAATTAAATTAATTATATTAAAGACTAACGATCCCCTTTGGCTTCGCTTGCGTAGAGTACATTCACTCACTTAAATCTATAATTTAAATGGTTGTGCCTTTTATATTTATAAGCCGATTGAAATGAATTAAACTCTAAATGTTAAGTTCCCTGAACGTTTACCACAATACAATAGTCGAAATTGCATTTAAAACGGTGAAGCCGTTTCTCAAATCACCATGCACAAACTAACAGATAAACAGACAAACAGAAAAGAAAATTAAAAACCATTGTTTTGGGTTCTATTAAATTGAAAAATGATAATTATATTATTTTCATTTATATTCCATGCACAAACAGCGATCAGTTACATTTTTATTATATGTATAGATATATTTTTTTAATTAAACGTAATTTATGCAATTAAATGCCATGCCATTGTAAATCAAAAAGCTTTCCCGTTACTCACTAACATTGACAGACAAAGCTCAGTGGAAACTGTTGGGTGCAAAAAATTGGTAAATTTTCCATCTAAGTTATTTAGGGACATTCCCTAGGGAGTACTAAGAGAGGATTTTCAGTAATTAGTATATCATAGTATATCAAACAATTACTTTAAATCTAAATACTTAAGAATATAGCCTGGCTAATTTATCAGTTCTATAAGCATTACTAAGTATATGAGTTGTATGAGTTTATGAAAAATGTGGTGATCAGATATCCCCACATAAAGATTTTTTAGTTTTAACTCATACTGTGAGTTATCTAAAGTTAATTAATCATTTATCAGTAATAATATACTATTGTAATTTTTTATATTAATTTTGCTTATGTATTTTTTCAGCTGACTGTTTTTATTTTACCTGAATTCTGCGGAGGAAATCTTTAGCGGCGATTGAGATTCGCTTTAAAACAAGATAGTGTTTTCAGTCGTTAACACGCCATTGCTTTTTAATGTGAGTAGGTATATTAAGTTAATATGAATGTACTATAAAGCTACATATATAATTATGTTTAAAAATGTTATTTTATAGAGCAATACAAATTTTGAATATTGGAACTTGCCTACAAAGGCAGCTTTTTTGACCACTTAGATACATATAATACTAGTAATGTAAAGTATACCATATAAGTGTACTATTAATATTAGATGATAATAAAATAATAAAAAAAACTTGAGAAGAACACGATATGCTTGCTTCTAACTAAATATATTTGAAAACGCTATGCAGTAAATAATAAACGGGATCAGATAGCACGGCCACGTATCCAAAATTAATCCCCCTATATGACAACACAATATGCTCTACCCGTACTCGGTACTACGTTTTATATACGAGCGGATAGTCGATTTAGAGGAAATTCTAGCATCATTTAAGGTATTAATATCAGACTATCAGATGATTTTAATATATATATATATATATATATATATATATATATATATATATATATATGTTTTTAAAGCAATTTATTTCTATTTCTGTAAAGCTATGTAGAATATTATTTTTTTTAAAAAGAATCTTAGTTATAAGCAACAAGTCTTAAATTAAGCCTCGTCCTGTAAAAAATAACAGCCGCCTAGCAACTAAATAGGTTTCTATTACATACATGTGCTTAGAAACTTAGTCACTTTAACATAAGTGAAAGTTCAAAACTATTTCTCTATTTAGCTAAGTTTGTGTTCAAATATAAAAGTAAAACGACAACCATTTAGCCATTACTCATAAATTTGTTTAACAAATACTTTGAAAAGTTTTATATTGTAATAATTCGTTCAGAAATAAATCATAACGACTAGCAGTCATTGAAATCACGTTTCACAGGCGAGTACAAGAAAGGGGGAGGCCGGGGACAATCAAAAGCCCCGATGAAAGTCGCTAAGAGATACGATAACATCGCGCTCTCGATAGCATGCGACCACTGCCCCTATCGCCCCCATCGACTCACCAATAATGAGTGTACAAATCGTGACGGAAATTGAAAGAAAAAACTTCCCAAGGCAGATCTTATCGTCCTTCCTAAACGTTCTCATAAAAATATTAATAAAACATAACTTTTTTCACCCAAACCCACATTAAACTCCGATCCCGTAGAAATTTATTGACAATTACGTATCAATAAGTGGCAATAAATGCACAAAGCGTCAATGTCCATACATTTGAATGTCAATTGTACACAATTGCGTTATGCTGTTTTCGTGGAGGCCCGTTTTGAATGTGATACTTGGACAATTAAAGTTTGACTTTCACTCATCGACTTATATCTGGCGTTTACTATTATATGAAAAACATGCCGTTTAGTATTGTGTACTTATTAAAGCTCATTCGCTACTTCCTCTACAACTTTATGGGAGCGATATCAGATTTAAGTAATCTGTGTATGCTTCGCGTTATTTAACTGTTTTATATATCTGCCTATATGACTGATATGATTGATATTTACATAATTATACATTTGAATGTATTTGAAGAAAGAATAATAATATGTTTGAAATACTTAACTGACAACTAATAAGACGACATTCACTTAACCTTATCTTCGATTAAGGAAGTCTAAAGAACTGAGGGAATTGCGGGGCGGAGGGCGCGACGTGGTGGAGGGGGCAAGAACAAGAGCCGTCAGTGAAATAGAGATGGATGAACAGTGGGAAATGAAATTCTTTGTGGCATCGCGGTCCCGCAAAAAATGCACAGATTAGATTTTTCCCCTCGCTGAGGGCCCAGAGTAGACGGAGGCAATGATTTTTTACAACGTTCGCGGTGATATATATACGCATTTTAGTGGTGGGATTTGTTGAAACTGCCCTCTGTTTGAGAATTTTAATTTCCTTGATTTGAGTCGGTCGCCGCGCGTCAAAGTTTTATAACCAACTTAATGGCGCTTGAAAATCGTTAAGCGCTTCCGCAATACTTAGATACATGTATTAATAAAAAATATTAAAAAGTTCATTTTAAGTTAAGTTCATAGCTTATATATGAATAATTTTAAATGTTATTTTTTTAATACATCAAGCATGCTCCCGTTATCGTATCAATTATAAAAAATAAGTATTCAAAATACGAAATATTGAAATAAATTAATAGAAGACTATTTATTTATTTCAATATTTGCCACATTAAATAAATCAAAATATTAGAAATTATAATTTTCCTTGTCATATGAAGCGAGCACAAAATAGTATAGCTACACTAGTTTTAACCATTGCAAATAAAAAAGATTTAATAATGTCAGCACTAAACGAATCGAGCCCTGTTATTACTCCACATGATAGGTGCTTAGCGGCGCAGATTAGCCGAACCCTCCATAAAAAACAAGAGGGAAGCGGTTCCGAAGTCCTAGTGATTTGGCACTTGTATAGAACATCTGTTAGAGCATTTGTTATTAGCAAGGTTCATCGCAAACGATGCTACTAGACCTCGACTGCTTTCAACTTATGGTTTAATTACAGTATTTTAAAAAGGTTGTCGTATCAAACCTATATCTAGATATTTTATGTTCGCTTATATGACAGCTATATAGCTGTTTATTTACTATTTTCTCTTAATTGATCATGTACATTTTTGTTCGCGTAAAAAGAGAAAATCACCGACAATAACAACTCTCCGTTCACAATACTAATATATGTTGATATATATCAATATTATGCATATGTGTAGTGTATATTTTTCAGCTTTACACTCAGTTTCAGCATACCAGGGAACCTAGTGTCGATACACTCCACCTAAATTCAAAATATTGTCTTACTAGATTGATTAAATTTAAATAATTTATATATAATTATTCCACCGAGTGGGAATAGAACCCACGACCAAATAAGTATTTACATTACGATACTGTCCACTGCGCCACGATAGCGGTATTAATGTATTTACAGCTTTCAAATTTTGTTTTTCAAATAATCCCTAACGTAATTATATCAGGTATATAATTAAACAACCTTAAATACCTTAATTTCGTTATTGTTTTATGTAACAGTATTTTATTTTAAACTTTGTTGACTACATTTAGTTGAGGTTAGAGCTTAAATTATTTCAGTCCTAAAAACGGCAAATAATTCGGGTGAAAGCTCCGGAATCCTGATAAGTGTCTTAGCAATTTGTTTGCCCACTTCAAAGCATGCTTGTCCCCTGTGTATTACACTTTGTGTTAGAACATTTCTTTTCTATATAATTATTTGATGCAATAATGATATATTTTGTTAGTCACTTTATATTTATTTTTTTACCTACATTGTCTATGTGAGTTTCCAAATTGAAGTAAGTATTTAAATATAAATTTCTCTATATTTCAGCAACAAATTTATAGAATACTTTCTTTTGATTGAAGGAATTTTTATTTCAAAGTTAAATGAAAATGTAGCGTACATAAGCGACTACCGTATTTAGACTATAAATTACCTCATTAAGCGTGGACAAGTTGGGGGGAAATAGGGAAAAAAGATCGTTTCCCGAAACTAATTGCCAAACACGATAATTAAAAAACAGACTCCAAGAAGTAGGGGAAGCCCGGGACGAGTGTTCACCCGCAATTTCCATGATAAAAAGTCCATTTTCTTTCGTTACGCACAAAATTTCCTATTGTCTCGCGGATATTTCGTTGTTTTTTTTTCTTTGACGTGTCTCATTTTCATTTTCATTCGACCGTCAAAGTTTTTAATAAGTTATGTAAATTTTACTTGAATAATGTACCTAATCTGATTGAATATAGCGGCCTTTAATATTAAGGATAAAAGATTTGAGGTGCTTATTTACACACGTTCACTTCTTTTATTTTAGAGAACTAAAAAGACATGTTTGTAAACAACTCGCCGAATGGGCTTTGAATGGATATTCGCAATCGTGGCTTACAATCAGACGTTGAATATTAAATATCAAAACTAAACTTATCAATCGTCGTTTCGATATCGTGGCGTAGTGAAACAGATTACTCACGTAATATCTCGAATTTGGGCGGAAAGTTTCCTAGGAACGGAGTGTTAAGACACTAGGGGACATAGGACTTCTATGCGGGAAACAGGCAGCGTGAAGCTAAAAAAATTTAACCCGAGATACACCTGAACTAAATACTCTTAGGAACACTTACAATACCACAAAAAAGTCCAATTAAACTTATAAAGTATAATGTAAAAAAATGAATTTGAATCTTTTGAATTGAAAAATGAACTTTTGCGTTGCTTATTTTATAAACCCAAAATCTAGATCTCAATTATTATTCTTCATGTCTAGAATTAGACGATTACTATTATTTACACTTAGAAACTCATCGAAATGTCCAAATCAATTAAATAGTGAAATAATAATTAAAACTTCAAGTATATTCCCACGAAACCTGTCATTTACACTCGTTCGTTCCACTTAGACTGCCAGTAGGAGAGAAAACACGTGAGCGAAATTATTCCATTATTAGTATTAAATTTATAGATTTAAAAAAAAGATATAGTTAAAAATATAAGACAGCTAAAATGTATATCTTCCCATTGGTACCGTATGTGCGTAATGCAAATTAAATAATTCAAAAATATTTTTGATACTATAAATTTTTGAAATGATGATCTTTTGAAAAGCTTATATCCAAAATAAAAACAAATACGGCCCAAACCATAAGATATATGTCAATTTATAAATAAACAATTTAAGATTTTTTATATTTACCTACTAGTTATCTGGGTCGTAAACAAGAGGCCAATATAAGGTACAACTTAGATTATTCAATCCAACAGTAGTGCCATATATATTTTATATATAATAGATGCCCTGCTGACGCATAAACAAAAATTTCACATTGTATGTAGTGTGTGTAATATTTATTTTATTAGTTAAATGTAAAATATATTATTATAGAAAAATATAGCAATTCTTCTTATATATATATATGTATAGCTTTAAAAGAGTTACCTTATTAAGTGCAAGATATCATTTTAAAATTCATTCAAATCTAAAATTAAATCAACCACTAAACGTGCCATTAAAAGTCAGGTCACCCTTATAAGGGTGGTTAAGTAAATAAATAAGTAGCCCGAATATGGTGGGAGCATAATAACAGACGGCAAACAGCATCAGAAGCCGTGAGATAAAATCGTATTGCGTTGTCAAAAATAAATGAATCCGGGGATTAGTCCGGGACACGGGCAGCGCAATATTGTCGCATGGCGCCCAACGTGGGGCAATAATAAGCCGCTCAGACCTCGCTGGATGAAACTGCTACTGCTGCTGCTAGCTACGTTTTGTGAAATAATTACTTTATTATATTGATATGTTTGTGTGCGTATACGATTTCGTACTAAAGTCATAAAAGTGTTTGATATCGTGTTTGTTTGGCTTAGAATAGCAGGTCCATTTGGTAAATTACTCTTTTTTTATAGAATACTAGCGACCTGCTCGCGGCTTCGCCTGCGTATAGTACACAACAAAACTATTTCTTTTTCGCCCGCCCACGTTCTCAATTTAATCACAAACTTTGTTTAATTTATAATTTAAATGGTTGTAACTTTTTTATTTATAAACCGATTGAAATTAAACAAACATTAAATGTTTAGAGTAGCTTAGTAATACAATAGTCAAAACTGCATTAAAACTGTTTACGCCGTTTCTGAGATTATCGTGCACAAACGCACAGAGAAACAGAAAAGAAAATTAATAATCATTGTTTTGGGTTCTGTTATATTGATAAATGCCCAAATCTACAGACAGCGATAAGTTACATTTTTACTATAGTGAGTGTATCAAATTTTGTTAAATTTTAGATATAAAAAAGGGTAAATTATGTAAAATAATCATACACTTAAAAAAATATTTGTAATTCTTGTTTTTTTACTGTGCTTAACAATGCAAGCAAAGGCGACCTAGTCTAAGATATCTCATAAAACAATTTAAAATGTTCTTTCCACGTTTAGGATGTGAGAAATATTTCATAAATATGAATTAATAACGTTTTTTATCAAGTTACGTCGAAATTCTTAAGCCTACTATTGCTACATTAAACTTTTAATACTTTTCTGCAATTTACTCTGTCCTATTAAATATTTCACGTATTTGGTACCAGTATAAAACCCACTTAGCTTTATAGGACTGAAAATAATAATTAATAAATATAAACATTCATCGAATCTACAACAATCATAAGTACAATTAGATACTCTCCATCACGGAATCTCCAAAGGCATTATAATCTCAAGTTATATTGTTTTCGCTATTTAAGTTACAATAATAAAAAAAGATTAAAGAAAATAAATAATATTTTCAAAAGCTTTTAATTTATCTAGCTTTTAAAAGTGTCTTTAGAGTCAGCTAGCCGCTTGTAAGGGATTCTTGAAAACTGATAAACAGTCTCCCTTATCGAAAGCATCGGCAGATTATCGTACTAGATTCCTTTGTGGATGGCGGTAGCGGGTAAGTGAACGGGTGAGATAAACTAGTCCGCGCGATTTCGCCGCAAAGAGAGGGCTCAACGAGCTTCCACTATCGGGAACGAGTTTTATTCCAATCGAATTTTCCTCGCTATGAAATACGGATGCTTGTCGACACCTGTGTTTATCCATGAAAAGTTGTTTAGCGATTAATTTCGACTGCGAATCTAAAAAGCTTGTTCAATCTATTTTTAGAAGTCGTTCGCGCCATCAAATCAAAAATATCGTGACACAAACAAACGTTTCAATATCAATAATGTAACAGTATCTAATGCTGACTGCCTGAAAGCGTTTACATGAAAATTGTAAAGAAATGAAAAGAAAAAATCCTCATAAAGAACGGTTTTAATAAAGCGCAATTTATCAATGGTGTGTCAAACAGCCGATCGACCGGGTGTCGTTTTATCCTATTTGCGTATAAATAGTGGCGTCGCGCGACGTTCCGAGTCGCCGCTAATGATACGGAAAATGACATCTTATTTCGGCACGCAAATCGAAGAAAAAATCGCTCATCTCTCGCCCGTTTGCATGAATATTTTATAGGCGCGTCAACAGCGAAATGACAGGTTTTATCGTTTGAAAATTCGTCGAAAATTGCACGAAATGGCGCGATGATATTTTTTATTTAGTGAGAACATCCTTCCGCCAATCAGGAGCACTCATTGTGGCCTCACAATGAGACCGCTCCCTCGGGACGTTTCTGGCGTAATTTTTATTAAACTGACGTGAGCAACAGTTTATTTCTGAATGTTTAGGTTCCATAAACTTTTACAATGCGTAATGAAACAAACTATGAACAATTAACTCCGCAAACACTTGAGTTAAAACTGTTTTTGTCTATTGGGAAATTTGATGTTTTTTGAAACATATGTAAGTTACACTTATTGTAACATTTATAAGATATTATTGTAACGCATATAAAATAACATTATATTATATAATTCAACGTACATACATGCAATTTATTATTTTTTTCTATAAAAAAAACATTTTCGTTTACTTCGCTTATCACAATCACATCGCAACATTTACAAATGGATCATTACAAAATACTCCGAACACTTGCCGATACTCTAGTTGAATAATAATGTAAAACAATTTATTGTATTGGAAACAATTCCAAAGTCTACTCCGAGAACTGTCAAACAATGATTATAAATCGATTCAAGAGCTTCACGAGATCAAAGGTTTGAAGTCTAAAGGCTATAAGTAAATTGAATGGTGTAATATCTTTAATCTATTTAATTGCTTATTAACATGTTTCGGTGTTAACACACTGCTTTCATGTAAATTTAATGTTTACATGCAGTATATATAAAACGTGGGACGTGTGGAAGCTGTGCCTAGCGACGAAGGGTTAATTGCCTTATAATATAATCATAAATTGTCTCAACCGAATAGTTCTATAAATAGTAACAATTCAAAATTTACAGAAATAGTTTTTTTAATGATTGACCAGTGGTAACTCAATAATTGTACAATATTGTTATTTAGATTAATGCATTTAGATATAAGAAAAAAATATATAATAATGTTTTTAACATGTGTTTTTTATAGTTTTGTTCACACTTAGGAAATATACTAATCACATTAAACATATATTTAAAAAATATGTATATTTGTTGTTAGCATCTCTGTAGAGAGATTTTTACAAATTTCTGCTATCCAGAGATTATTCTACGAACAATCGTTAGGCAAGAGAGAATGCTATTTATTATACAACAAATATAAGTTGCAATAAGCGCATAAGAATTTCGACGTACCTGGATGTAGAACGCATGGCTTAGCGGTAAGAGCGCTTGAACGGTTCTCAAGAGGCGCGGGTTCAAATTCCGCTGCGTTGAAATTTTTACACGTTTTCTAAATATAAGTTTATTAATTCCCTAAGTGTGTTAATAACACTTTAAAAAACAAACATTAAAAGCATTTTTTCTTATATAGAAATGCATTAATCTAAATAACAATATCTAGGCTAGATCACCTTTTAAGGTGAATACGTTGAGTATGAAATATTAAATTGAAATTTAATAATAATTTATTGTAAGCCATTTTATGTTTATGTTGGTAAAACATTAAAGACGATAGAGTCGGTTATCGCAAACAAATCGCCTCGGCGTTATAAAAAAATCGTATCAAAATTACATCGTACACTTCTATGACGCGTTACCATGATCCTCGTAAGTCGCGACATATTTCGTGAATTTGTTCCCTAAGGGAACACCTGCCGTAAAGATAAGCCTCTGATGTCTCGCAATATTCCCCTAAAATAACTTCTTACTGCCTCCGGTGCTAGGCAACGGGCCCTCTTCCGAAGGCTATGTACAGGCTTATGTAAAACAGTGGCCAGCGATGTACTGTATGGGATGTACTTACATAATGTAAAGGTGTTTTTTTTTAATCTAATAAGCATTAATTACTAAAATAAATATATATTATTTCTTGTAATAAAATATTAGTAATATTCTATCACTCAGTTCAGTTATCCACATTTGGTGGGAATTTTAACTATTCTTACAATAGGAATTATTTTTTTATATGTAAACCAATATTTTATTACAAAATATAAAAAATCAATACAAATATGATTATTTTATTGTAAACTAGACGACGACCAAAAAACGTAACTTACGGTGAATAATAAATAAATCATATAAATAAATGTTATGTCAAGCAAAAGTGTATAAGGTAATATACTAGCTTTCTCCTACTGTTTTTCTTCTCAACCGGATACATATAACCATATCCATATTTCGCGCCATTGCGTAAACGACAAGTAGTTTAGTCGAAGGCGCGAGTGAGACGCGACAATATTGCGAATTAATTAAGGAAGTCATTACGACTTGATAGTATTAGCCCCACGCACGCGGGAAATTGCCGGCACAAAGGATATATCCTGCGTTTTCCTCGATTTAAAGCAATTCACGGATTTCTGATTAAACCCCCGTTGCTACACTCAGATTATTCCCCTTTCAATGCAAAGAATGGTTTATTTCAGACACCGTCAAATGGAATTGTATTTCCTCTCGCTATTGATTTCATGGAATGCGTGTTAAATGAAATTTCGATTAAGAATTAAGAACAGCTCATAAATCTATATATTATAATTTACATATTTCATATTCACAAAATAGACAACAAAATTTACCGTGTCGTTTATTTCATAAACTTTACATTTCTTAGAAAAACAAATATAATATGCAAAATAGATTTGAAATGAAAGTAACAGTAGGTACCATACTATGAGGAAATCAACAGCCAATGGGAAACCGTGTTCATTAGGTATCAACAGGGAAGCTCCCGCTACGCTACTACTAACTTTAGATTGCCGCAATAATTATTTATTCCGCTCACTCGCTAGCGACTTGGGAACTATTCAGCGTGGAAACGTTATTTCTCCTTGGTCAGATAACACGTTTGATTCTCCCCATTTTCGCTCTGGACTTTAATTATGGCCTCGGGTTTTGTGTAAAATAGTTGGCCGAGTAATTTAATCTGGATATCAGTATGCTGGATGGAGCTCACCGGCGACGGGCCCCGGAAATCAATGAGCCTGAATCTACACGGAAAAATCTTTAAAAATCATTGAATGGTACAAAATGTCTAGTCGACGCCTTATTTGTTATTTAATTCTTGCAATGTAAAGTAAATTGCCTAAATTGTACATGTTCGAAACGTACCTACGCTCGGCGGTCCGACAAGACTAGTTAATATAAGCTTTGAGCCGTTTTATTTAAAAAGAAATATAATACGCCGGCGGCATTGAGGCGTAAAGCTTGAATTTTTATAAAGGACTATAGCACTCTTTCACGCTTTTCCCTAAATCAAAACTGCAAACATGTTTTGTTTACCTACTCAACCGCCCCCTTATTCCTTCAGTCGTTGAACTGCATAACTATACGAAGTCGGAGTACCATATAGCGCCGTAAAAAATAAGCGCACATCAGACTCGAGCATGTAATTCTAGCGCACTCTTCCGGCCCGAACAAAGCAGAGAGGGTAAGAACACGAGTTACTCGACACCCGTACCTTACGCAGATTTGTTTCTTACATCTCGACGGGCGTCAAACAAAACTAATCTCTTACACTGAGGACTCAACCTTAGTTTTACCTTGAGACACCGCGGTGCTATCAAACTTTTCATGGCCGCGGCGACGCAGGAAATTCGCGATAGTCAAATTGTAGTCTTACAGGGCGTGTTGCTATTAAATTATTACATTTGCAACTGTGTTACCGACTTATAAGATACGATTTGCATTACAATGGGGGAAGAAAGGGTCCTTGGTATGCCAAGTACCTCATATGAGGACTGCGAAAGAAAAATGTACTTTTAACAACATGACGATTCCGAGAGTCGTCTGAAAAAATAAGCTGTAATAGGACGTCTTTTGATATAATACCGTTTTTATTGGCGAAAACAGAACTGAACTTATATAGGGTACGCTTCACGTTTGTCCCTGCATAGCAGGTTACTCAGAGAGAACCTAGTGTTAAGACACTCCGTTTTTCACTTTCCACCCGAGAGCAGAGAAATGGATATAATATAAATGTAATGATTCCTCGAGTAGAAATAAAACCCACAACCAATCGCGTTTACAGTCAGTCATTGTCCCACTGCGCCACGATGGCCTCAAATAATTATGTAAGCCTTGTTATACCTATACTTACATCTGTGTAGGCTATTATTTTGTTTTTAATAATTACAATTTTATATGAACTATTGTTAAGCTATCATATTTTATATTTTTACAAATTGAAACCTATTAATTTAATTACTAACATTGTTTTCATCACAATAAAAAAATAAAACGTTTGTCACAGTTAGTATTTACCAACTAAGTAATAGGTACACACTTAGTGCACATCATATAACATAAACTTCGCCCAGAGAGCATACAAAACAAATGATACGCTCACAAAATTCCTCGCAGGTAGAAAAATACAAGTATGTGTACTGGAACACTGTTTTACTTATAGCCCCTCGTCGTAGCTACTTGTAGGTACGTAAGTAGCTATCGCGTCTCCTTTGTTCTAGCAGCTGATTGGAGCCGAGCCCGGAAATGCGTGTCACCCCACCCCCTCATTGGTCCGTTTCATTTTCTTAGCGCGAGTGAGACGCCGCTAACTAGAGTGTGTATTTAAGGATACGGATCTGTAGACCATGGGTAGTGATAGGTGTCACGGTGTCTCCTCGTTCGCTGTTTGCGCTAGTCTAATATAAACTATTCGATGACTCGGCTCGAGTCTGCACATTGTTTCGCCGGAGTTCGGCTGGTATTTTGGTTTTATTATATTAGTTTCGTTGTCCTTGTCTGTCGTAAAATTAGGGCGTCCAAAAGCAATTTAGGTCACCGCAGCTTTTAAGGACTTACTTCAGTAACTCCTTACCTATATAGACTGGAGCATATATTTTTTTCTATAGTATTTAAAACTTTAATAGTTTTAAATCGATAGATAGGTGGTAAATACCGTATGGCTATTCTCACACTACTTAATTAATTAACATAAGTTTTTATATTTATTTTCTTTAAATAGAAACTAATCTATCGTACACGGAGCACATACTATTATGGCAAAGATTGTAAAATCTGATTGTACCCGACGCTTGGCTGTTTAAATAAATTTCAATGTTTATATCTGTAATATAGATATTTCGTCGACCTAGTAAAATAAAGTATGGCTTTGGGTGTTGCTATACCGCATGCAACGAGCTTATAGCTTTCCTTTATATATATATAGCTTTTCTTAAACTAAATTAGATACTAAATATAGAATATTTATTAAAAGCTGCTAAAAGTTATATATTTATATATGTAACTTTTAGGTCTGTATTACATTTGATCGGAGGCAGCGATCGACTAACCGCCACTCTATCTGTCAACCACAGCTCTGATACTGTGCACGTATATATAGACATACACAAGCATCTATTCACTAAATATAAAATTAAACTTAAACTTTATTTAAGTATCAATTTGAAATAAAATACATAATTTTATATATTAACTAAATTGTTATATCAATATGACGCTTCAAATTTCAGGATAAAAGACAAAAAAAACAAATGATTTATAAATTGAATTTTAAATTCAATTTCATTTAACAATATGTTAATAAGATTCTAGACTAACGCAATGATGGTATCCTCATCGCCTAATCGGGACTCTGTCACGTCAATGTCACGTACAGTAGACACGTGCGTGGTGGTCTACGTACTTATAGGCAAACTAACGGAATGCGCATTGTGTGCAGCATTATGTAATATCTATATTATAAGACATATGATTTATATTTTAAAAAATAATACCATTATATTTAAAAAAAATGGAACAACGTTTAAAATCAAATACTTTGCAAATATTACGTTACCTTAATTTAAGCTAACTCGGTCATTTGTTTGAATGAATTTCTTATACATAATACAAATTGTTAACTGTAATACTAATCATTACATACTATCATTACTTATTTATTCCAATAAATTTATTACTTAGTTAATAGTCATTTGTTAAACCTGATTTTAAACCGACTCGCAATCTTGTGTTTGTCGGCCGATTTGTATGAAAAATTGCACCCGTGTCCATAATTAAAAATTATTTGATTTTTTAACTTGTGAATAACGCCTAATTAAAGATTTAAACTTTCAAATTAAACTATTTTACCCGGATTAATGGTGTATGTACCAAAGTATTCGAAAAAACATTTTAGAAAACCGGTCGTTTTGCACACTTTACAGTGCTCGTGGTCACTTGTAAACTCAGACCTGTATTCATCGGATTAATCCGATTTAAAGAATTTTGTTTCAAAATGTGTGAAAAGCGCGAAGACCAAAGATTACGAGAGAATCTGTCGGTCTTTATGCGAAAACTGCGGACGGAAGATTATGACAAGACTAAGGGGTCATAGTTAGTTTATATGGAGAAAAAGTGCAAAAAGCAAATCTTTCACACAAATACATTACAATACATAAATATTACACACCATTCTATGTATTTGGCACATATTTATAAAGCTTGAACGTTGCTAAGGAAACGCGTATTTTACGAGACACTAGTTTATATTGTTTTACTATACTATAAAATGTGAGCGCTTATCCATACGTCGTTTTATATGCAGAAATGTACAAGTATGTCGGTGCCAACTGCGGGAGGGTAATCGGCACTCTGTCACGTCGCGTCGCGGAGACATGGCACGCGGCAAATAATAGACATCACTTGCATTATAGGTATTCTAATTTTATATATCACAATTATATCGTTATGGTATTTATTATTTTTTCATTTTTTTTGTTTAAAGAAGTATTTATTGTTATTGTTAATTTTAATGTAATTACATAAATATGTAACCATTTTTGGCTTACTTCTTTTTTTTATATTAAGCTTCTCGCTTTTTTCCGCATAGCAAGGATTGACAGAAAAAAATCTGAGTCAGGAGCAAAAAAATGAAAATCATTTTAATATTTAAATTCGCTCTAGTGAGAATCGAACCCTTAACCATCTTGTTTACGTGCAGTATTACCACGGCGCGATGCCCTCATTATTTATAAATATTTCTTTAAATTTATATTGTTAATGGTACCTTAATGAAAGTAAGTACGTACCTACTTTTCTTATATAAATTTCAAACCACTTTGTGCATATTTGTATACACTTTTTTAGCTATATTTATTCATATAATAAAAATGTAACTGATCGCTGTCTGTACGTGAAAGATATACGAAAAAATACACCATTAGGGGCATTTATCTAATTTAATAGAACTCAAAACAATGTTTTTTAATTTTCTTTTCTGTTTGTCTGTTTATCTGTTTGTCTGTAATCTCTAAAATGGCTGAACCGATTTAAATGCAATTTTGACTTAATACATATATATAATAAACTTTCCTTAATATTTAGTGTTTATTTCATTGCAATCGGTTAATAAACAAAAAAATAACAACCATTTAAATTATGAATTTAAGCAAAGCTTGTGATTTAAGTCAGAACGCGGGCAGGCGAATAAACTAAATAGTTTGTTTAGTCATGTAGTTTAAGCAGGTGAAGCCACAAGCGGGTCGCTAGTTTAAAATATATATATTATTTTTGAGTGCGAGTTTACTGTAATCTGTATGTAGCTTTTTTGCCTATTGACAAATGTATTATATTAAGTTCCTTAAACTAACAGCTTAAAAACTGCTTACGTTTTTTCTTAATAAACCTCGTAATACCTGTATTATTGTTTCGTTTTACGTTTTCACTCAGACAGAAATATGTTTTTAAAGATATTAAACACAGAAATCTAAATACGTTATATATATTTTAAACAGGAATTTATTACAGTTTCTATATTTATCTGTATATACATATATGTACATATACCTATAAGAATATCAAAGAAACTTAATTCTTATTACCTTCATATTACTAGAAACACTTTGATACGTGTCAATGGCAATGCCATATTAATTACAATTAAATAAACGAGTGAGGTTTTAATATAAAATAATGAGTATGACGAAACGTCTAAAGGTTACAAATGTTAATACCAATTATGTACAATAATAAAAGTTGTGTCGGATTTCAAAATAAACGTGAAGGAAATATAAATAGAATGCCAATAAAACTTTGACAGGCTAAAAGTAACATAACTCAATACCCCTAAATGTCCAACTTGACATTTAATCTTGGAAGCTGCCGTGTACTTTAATCTATACAAATAAATAAAACTGGAGTGTATGTTTGTAATATATTAAAATAATCGCTTTTTACTAAATACGTATGACAATAAAATTGTCTAACTTCTTTTGTCTGTCTGTCTGTTTGTTCCGGCTAATGTGTGAAAGGGTTGGACCCACTTTGACTTTCACTGGCAAATAGGTGATGTAAAAAGGAGTAACTTAAGCTTAGAAGTATTTTTTTTTTAAGTCCACGCGGCCAAAGTCGCGGCAACAGTTAGTATTAAAATAAGCATTGGCAAAAATTAACTTGCCTAATCAACTTTTCACTTATTACGTAACTTCTATTCACGTGAGCGTTTTATTTACTTTCCACATTTAGCCAAAGTCGTTTGAAATTGAAAATATTTTTGAAGACTTACAAAATCGAGACAAAGGTTTCGTCATATTACGTTATCGAAGTTCGAAAAAAGTGTCACAATTAAAACTTAGTTTTAAATGTAACTTCACAAAAAAACAGTCCGCTAATAGCAATTTGCTCCAGTTAGATGTTTTATACTTATAAAAGTGATATGAACGGATTTATTAATGCGTACTTGAATTCATGTTAATTGTACAACGGTTTTATTTTCTTTTCTTTATTTATTTAAATTACCAACACAGTCAACTCTAACAAAATAAAGAAATAACAAACTCTTAAAATTAAATATAGATTGCAGCGCAGTTACAGACGACGACCGCATGTCTTACACTTACAATATTAATGATAAACATCATCATCATCATCATCAGCTCTTCTCCGTTCACTGCTGGATATAGGGCCTTCAAAACACGCCATTGAGCTCGATCTTGGGCTCTTCGCTGCCAACCAAAACCAAGTGTTAAAAAATACATAAAT